>CM029017.1:148620559-148920374 GCA_016801055.1 Panax notoginseng
TGATATAATGTTATAGTTGTGGGTAATATTTATAAAATTTGCAAAGTACGCAAGTTGTTATATAATATTCGATTGGTTGGGGAATATTCGTTTTAACAGGGAATATTCGTACAACCGCACAATCATTGGTGGACCCCACGACGGAATTATTGTCGGATTGAGAAAACGATAAAAATATTTTATTAAAAATAACGGCGAAAGTTTTACCATTGATACTGTTGAACTACTCGGTAGTAAAAGTACAGTAATACGTGTGCTTGCATAGTAGCACACGGTATTGATTATTAATGCTTATGTAAGAAGTCACTCAGTTTGATTCAATTATTGTCAGTTAATAATATGAATTATTTAGTGATAATGAAGTTTTGTTTTATTCGTATTATTAACGTAATAAAACAGAAACATCTTTTTATATAAAACAGAATACTTTATTAAAGTTATTCTATAAATATAATATATTATATTTTATTTAAAAGATTTTTCTTTAAATATGGACTGCCAGATTAAAGTAATCAATCTGGACCGTTCATGGATTAGTTACTATGCATTCCATTTTTCTATAAATAGCAGCTCATTCCTTCATTATTTTTTACGAATTCACTAAACTCTAGAGAGAGAAACTATAGAGAGAGAGAAGAAAAGTATTTTGCTACTTAACTACTTCCTTATTTCAGTTCTTCTTTAAAACGGTAAGGGGTGTTATTCTTTCTTATTCATGAAGAGAACTGTTGTTATTCCATTGTTTATTATTCTGTTGGAATAACCTATATACGCGGTCTACCCTATACTTTGTGACATTCTTCTATTATTCTATTAGAACATCCTGTCTGTGTGTTTTACACCGGACCTGGTTCCGTCTTTATTATTATTCTGTTGGAACATCCTGTCTGTGTGTTTTACACCGGACCTGGTTCCGTCTTTATTATTATTCTATTGGAACATCCTGTCTGTGTGTTTTACACCGGACCTGGTTCCGTCTTTATTATTATTCTGTTGGAATATCCTGTCTGTGCGTTTTACGCCAGACCTGGTTCCATTATTTATTATTCTGTTGGAATAACCTGTCTATGCAGTCTATCGCATGCATGGTGATTTCTTTTGTTATTCCATTCTTTATTATACTCAGTTGGTTAAAGTTTTGACTTCTATACTCCATGAAATTAGTGGAATATCTTTGATATTTGCGCTTCATCTAATATCTTTTCATGAAAATATTCTTCTAGAAATTCTTGAATTTTACTCCACAAAGCAGTATCATATTTGACAATTTGGACGTTGTTAATTCTTGGATAAATTAATTCTTGAACTTGTTTTATTGAATTCTTATATCATTGTCATCATCCTCATGTTTATAAAATGTTGAAAGTCATCTGTGGCCTATAGTGCATAGATGGACTTGGTATGATTATGACCATGGATCATTCGGTATAATCATGACCGTAATGTTACAAATGATGTGATAAAAGTCCTCATTGGCCCGTAGTGCATTGATGGACAGTTGTTGGCATGATCATGACCATTAATGAATACACGAATATCCTTGGCCGTAGTGCAGGGGTGATTCGATGATGTGGATTATTTTATTAAACTGAGTCCCAGCGATAGCGGTGTTGAAAAACCTTTTAAATCATAGAAGATAGTAGATTTTATTTTCTACTTGACTCTTTTAATGGATTGCTTGTTCCCCTACAGTTAAACTTGATGTTCGTTATATTTTATCAGTTTAACACTGTTGAAGGCTAATGATAATTTATTATGCATTATCTTAGTCATAATATTTCTTACTGGCTAGTTGAGCTCACCCTTTCTTTCACTGTTCTCTTCAGAAAATGAGAATATAGCTGGGACGAGTCGGGGAACGGAGTGATGGACCAGATGATAGTATTAGTAGTCCTCACTATTCTATTAAATAGTGTGACAATAATTGTAATGAGGACTCATTTTGAGTTTGTATAGTCTCTAGTAGACAATAATTGTATTCAAACTCACAGTTATGTTTTATCGTATTGTACACGACAGCTGTATTAGTAAGTTGTATTTATATTCTGTACCATATATCTGACGACCCAAGATGGGTGATGTATACCTAATTTTGGGGGTGTCACAGTTGGTATCAAAGCTTAGGGATATGATCCCTGGCTAAGATATGAGAATAGAACTAGGAGGGAAGAGACGGGGAATTCCTTCGCTAGTATGACCTACCTAAGATTATTTGCATGGTATTTAATTGGTCGGTCTGAATATAAGGATAATATATGACATATCAATTAACTTTTGTTTTGTGGCAGCATCTAAAAATGGCATTCGAGAATGTTGAGAATAGCAATGGAGCACATGCGACTGTTGATTCACCACATATCAATAATCGGGATAATGTGCATCAGGAAGGCGACAATCCTCATGCAAATAACAATACTGACCAAATGATGAATGATGGAATGTTCAGAAGCTTTATGCAGTTCATGCAACAGCAGGCGAGAGCGGCTCCTGTTCAAAATGTAGGTGAAAACACTGAAAACTCTCGGATGGTCACCGCTAAACAGTTCAAGGAGCTGGGACCACCGCAGTTTAAGGGAGAGCCAAAACTACTTATAGCGGAAACATGGATAAAGCAGATCACCAAGATATTTGATGTCTTGGGATGCTCCGAGGAGCAAAAGGTTCCCTTTGCCGCGTTTATGTTGCGAGGAGAGGTAGATTACTGGTGGGAATCGATTAAGCGTACTCAACCTGCCGCACCGAAGATGTCTTGGGAGAAGTTCCAAGAGCTGTTCAATGACAAATACTTTCCCGAAAGAGGTCGACACATGAAGGAGGTGGATTTCATCAAATTAGAGCAGAATAATATGACCGTGTCGCAGTATGAGGCTAAATTTGCTGAGTTGTCCCGGTTTGCAACCAAACCATTAAAATCAATCGCTGTCATCTCAAGCCATAAAGCTATTCGTTTATTAAAAAACGGATGTCAAGCTTTCTTAGCTCATGTCACGGATCTAAAAAAAATACGTCAGTTTTGAATGATATTTCTATTGTTAATAAATTCCCTGACGTATTCCCTGAAGAACTTCCTGGACTATCCCCAGAGCATGAAATTGAATTTTGTATCGACCTTGAACCCGGTACAAAACCCATTTCCAAAGCCCCATATCGAATGGCTCCTATTGAACTTCAGGAGTTAAAGATCCAACTGCAGGAATTGTTAGACATTGGCTTTATTCGTCCTAGTACTTCTTCTTGGGGTGCTCCTGTTCTATTCGTGAAGAAGAAAGGTGGAAGTATGCGACTTTGTATTGATTATCGGGAGTTGAATCATGTCACCATCAAAAACAGGTACCCATTGCCACATATTGATGACCTGTTTGACCAGTTGCAAGGAGCACAATTCTTTTCAAAGATCGATCTTCGTTCTGGATATCATCAGCTGAAGGTTAGAACTGAGGATATTCCAAAGACGACTTTCAGAACTCGGTACGGGCATTATGAATTCCTAGTCATGTCCTTTGGATTGACTAATGCTCCTGCTGCCTTCATGGATATGATGAACCGGGTATTCAAGGAATATTTGGATCACTTTGTGGTCGTCTTTATTGATGACATCCTTATTTATTCCAAAAGTCGTGAAGATCATGAGCAACACTTGAGGCTGGTACTCCAAAAGCTTCGTGAATACAAGCTTTATGCCAAGTTAAAGAAATGCGAGTTCTGGCTGGAGGAGGTAGCATTCCTTGGGCACGTAGTATCAAGTCGTGGAATATCTGTTGACCCGGCAAAGATTGAAGCTACTCAAAGCTGGGAGCAACCTAAATCAGTAACCGAAGTACGTAGCTTTCTCGGTTTAGCTGGTTATTATTGGAGATTCGTGGAAGGATTTTCTCGAATCGCTACTCCACTAACTCAGCTGACTCGGAAAGATACAAAGTTCGGTTGGAGCGAAGAATGTGATAAGAGTTTTCAAGAACTCAAGAGGAGACTCATTTCAGCACCTGTTCTAACAATACCATCTGGCTCGGAGGGATTTGTCATCTACAGTGATGCTTCGAGCAAAGGGTTGGGATGCGTTCTCATGCAACATGGAAAAGTCATAGCATATGCATCAAGACAACTCATGGAATATGAGAGGAATTACCCTACTCATGATCTAGAGTTGACAGCTGTTGTCTTTGCACTTAAAATTTGGAGGCATTACTTGTATGAGAGAAGGTGGAGATCTTTACGGATCATAAAAGTCTCAAATATTTTTTCACTCAAAAGGAACTCAACATGCGACAACGACGTTGGCTTGAACTGTTGAAAGATTATGATCATACCATTCAATACCATCCTGGAAAAGCGAACGTGGTAGCTGACACATTAAGTAGAAGATCATATGCAAGTACGAGTGCGATATTGTCAACACAAAGGCCCATTTTGTGTGACTTGCAAAGGATGGAGATAGAGTTAAAGACTCCAGGGACCTATGTGATGATGGCAAATATACGAGTAGAACCGACTTTAATCGATAAAGTTAAAGCTGCTCAAGCTACAGACCTGGAGCTGATGCGTATGAGGAACAAAGTGCAAGAAGGTGCTATGCCGGAAGCAAGAATCAATGAAGAAGGAATACTTCGAGTCAACTCCAGACTTTGTGTTCCTAACGACCCTGATTTAAAGTATGAAATCATGATGGAGGCGCACAACACACCGTTTGCAATCCATCTTGGGAGTACCAAAATGTATCATGATCTTCGTCATACATTTTGGTGGAGCAATATGAAGCGAGAGATAACGCTGTTTATCTCAAGGCGTCTAACTTGTCAACGAGTCAAGGCGGAGCATCAAGTACCAAAAGGTCCATTGCAACCACTTGAAATTCCAAAATGGAAGTGGGAGCACATTACCATGGATTTCGTTACCGGTCTTCCTAAGGTTTCTCAAGGTATTGATGCGATTTGGGTTATTGTTGATAGATTGACCAAGTCTGCTCATTTTTTACGGATATGAGAAACTTATACACTTAAATGTCTTGCTCGTATGTACATAAACAAGATTGTAAGACTGCATGGTATGCCAGTATCCATAGTTTCTGACCGAGACCCAAGATTCACTTCACGATTTTGGGTTAGTTTACAAAAAGCTATGGGCACGAATTTACGATTTAGTTCGGCATATCATCCTCAGACGGACGGACAATCAGAGCGGACTATTCAAACTCTGGAAGATTTATTAAGACTCTGTGTCCTTGACTTCAAGGGAAGTTGGGACAAATTCTTATCATTGGTGGAGTTTTCCTACAACAACAGTTATCGAGCAAGTATTGGCATGGCTCCATTCGAAGCGTTGTATGGAAGAAAGTGTTGTTCTCCAGTATGCTAGAATGACGTGGGTGAAACAACGTTGTTGGGACCGGAGTTGGTACGTATGACTACAGAAAAGATTCAAACGATCCGACAACGTATAAAAACCTCACAAGATCGACAAAAGAGTTATACTAATCTTCATCGAAAGGACGTGAAATTTGATATAGGAGATCATGTGTTCTTACGTGTTGCTCCATGGAAAGGAGTTACGAGATTTGGAAAGAGAGGAAAGATCAATCCTCGATTCATCGGTCCATTTTTAATCCTCGATCGAGTAGGAACTGTGGCTTATAGACTCGTTTTACCGCCAAGTATGTCTCGTGTTTATAACATTTTTCACATATCCATGTTACGTAAATATGTGGAAGACCCGAACCACATTATTGAGTTAGAACCGGGCGAAATAGCGGAGGATTTGACGTATGAAGAAGTTCCTGTTCAAATCTTGGATAAGAAGGAACATATTCTACGCTCCAAGGTTATACCTCAAGTCAAAGTTTTGTGGAGAAATCACGATGTTGAGAAAATGACTTGGGAGTTAGAATCTGAAATGAAGTCAAGGTATCCTTACCTCTTCGACATACCAGGTACGTACCCTAATTTCGAGGGTGAAATTTCATAAGAAGGGGAGGTTGTAAGACCCCAACTTTTATAAATAAAGATGAATTTTCTATAAATATCATTTTTGAATATTATGGAGTTAATTTGATATAATGTTATAGCTGTGGGTAATATTTATAAATTTTGCAAAATACGCAAGTTGTTATATAATATTCGATTGGTCGGGGAATATTCGTTTTAACAGGGAATATTCGTACAACGGCACAATCATTGGTGGACCCCACAACGGAATTATTGTCGGATTGAGAAAACGACAAAAATATTTTATTAAAAATAACGGCGGAAGTTTTACCATTGATACTGTTGAACTACTCGGTAGTAAAAGTACAGTAATACGTGTGGTTGCATAGTAGCACACGGTATTGATTATTAATGCTTATGTGAGAAGTCACTCAGTTTGATTCAATTATTGTCAGTTAATAATATGAATTATTTAGCGATAATAAAGTTTTGTTTTATTCGTATTATTAACGTAATAAAACAGAAACATCTCTTTATATAAAACAGAATACTTTATTAAAGTTATTCTATAAATAGAATATATTATATTTTATTTAAAAGATTTTTTTTAAATATGGACCGTCAGATTAAAGTAATCAATCTAGACCGTTCATTGATTAGTTACTATGCATTCCATTTTTCTATAAATAGAAGCTCATTCCTTCATTATTTCTTACGAATTTACTGAACTCTAGAGAGAGAAACTATAGAGATCGAGAAGAAAAGTATTTTGCTACTTAACTACTTACTTATTTCAGTTCTTCTTTAAAACGGTAAGGGGTGTTATTTTTTCTTATTCATGAAGAGAACTATTGTTATTCCATTGCTTATTATTTTGTTGGAATAACCTGTATACGCGGTCTACCCTATACTTGGTGACATTCTTCTATTATTCTGTTGGAACATCATGTCTGTGTTTTTTACACCGGACCTGGTTCCGTCTTTATTATTATTCTGTTGGAACATCCTGTCTGTGTGTTTTACACCGGACCTGGTTCCGTCTTTATTATTATTCTGTTGGAACATCCTGTCTGTGTTTTACACCGGACATGGTTCCGTCTTTATTATTATTCTGTTGGAATATCATGTACGTTTTACGCCGGACCTGGTTCCATTATTTATTATTTTATTGGAATAACATGTCTGTGCGGTCTATCACATGCATGGTGATTTCTTTTGTTATTCTATTCTTTATTATACTCAGTTGGTTAAAGTTTTGACTTCTATACTCCATGAAATTAGTGGAATATCTTTGATATTTGCGCTTCATCTAGTATCTTTTCATGGAAATATTCTTCTAGGAATTCTTGAATTTTACTCCACAAAGCAGTATCATATTGACAATTTGGAGGTTGTTAATTCTTGGATAAATTAATTCTTGAACTTGTTTTATTGAATTCTTATATCATTGTCATCATCCTCATGTTTATAAAATGTTGAAAGTCATTTGTGGCCTGTAGTGCATAGATGGACTTGGTATGATTATGACCAGGATCATTCGGTATAATCATGACCGTAATATTACAAATGATGTGGTAAAAGTCCTCATTAGCCCGTCGTGCATTGATGGACAGTTGTTGGCATGATCATGACCATTAATGAATATTCGAATATCCTTGGCCGTAGTGCAGGGGTGATTTGATGATGTGGATTATTTTATTAAGTTGAGTCCCAGCGATAACAGTGTTGAAAAACCTTTTAAATCATAGAAGATAGTAGATTTTATTTTTTACTTGACTCTTTTAATGGATTGCTTGTTCCGCTGCAGTTAAACTTCATGTTCGTTATATTTTATCAGTTTAACACTGTTGATGGCTAATGATAATTTATTCTGCATTATCTTAGTCATAATATTTCTTACTGGGCTAGTTGAGCTCACCATTTCTTTCACTGTTCTCTTCAGTAAATGAGAATATAGTTGGGACGAGTCGGGGAACGGAGTGATGGACCAGATGATAGTATTAGTAGTCCTCAATATTCTATTAAATAGTGTGACAATAATTATAATGAGGACTCCTTTTGAGTTTGTAGTCTCAAGTAGACAATAATTGTATTCAAACTCACAGTTATGTTTTGTCGTATTGTACACGACAGTTGTATTAGTAAGTTGTACTTGTATTCTGTACCATGTATATGACGACCCAAGATGGGTGATGTATACTTAATTTTGGGGGCGTCACAATTTATTTTATAACTTATAATATTTTTAAATACCTTATTATTATTTAAAATGATTTTTAATATAATAAATTCATTTTTAATTTATTTATTTAATTTATTTAATAAATAACTTAATTATCATTAATATTAATTTATTAATGAATTTCATCACAAAATATTAAAAGTCATTAAAAATAACTAAAATAATTTTCTTATATCATAATATAATTTTAAATAATTTTTCAAATATTAAAATCATTTTTATCTAATTTATTTAATATTATAATTAAATAAATTAAATACTAATAATATTTCAAAAATATTAATTATTTATGAAATATACTTAAAATAATTAAAAACTAATTTTTAGAATTTAAAATAATTTTTAATAATTTATTTGGTATTTTTAATAATTAAAAACTATTTTTTTCTATTATTTAATATAATTAATTAATTTTATAAGGAAACTGTCGCTAAAGGGCCCTATAGCGACGAAACTATCGCTATAGGTGTTCTTGAGGTATTCTTCATGAAACCTAGAACATCAAGCCAGTTACCGAGTGACCAGGTTTGACCAGGTCTAATTTCGTATGTGTTGTGTTTCTGGAGATGTTTTTGTCAGATCATGTAGTACTAATACAAGACTACAAGATCCAACAACAACCAAGTTCATACCACACATAACCAAAGAGATCTAACCCAGCAAAGTAGCTGTCAGAGGCTGTTCTTCATTTCCGGGTTACCCAGAAATGAAGAACAGTTCATGTAGCCTACTTTGGGCTTCCACAACTTGTGATATAAGTGTTGTTTTTGCGATCTAAAAGTTCCAGCTTGTAGACAACATGTAAGTGTAGAGATCTACTACATAAAACACATATAAAAACAATACAATCGCTATATCTAGCCCGGTCAAAGCCTGTCAGAAAACATGCTCATACGTTTTCTGGGTTTCCCAGAAAACAGCAAACGCGATCAATTAAGCTACTTTGACCAGCCATTACTTTCTTTTTGTTAATCATTTAGGTTATATAAAGGCATGATTTTGAAGTTCATGTAACATACTAAACTACTGATACAACAACAACAACACCAAACTTAACATCTAATAGATTTAAACCGTGCAATATCTTGTCAGACACTGAAATGGAGTTTCTGGGTTGCCCAGAAACTCTTGGTCATGCTCGGTCAACTGAGTTTGACCACGAATATCTTGCAACCTGGATCTGATTCAAGCATCATTTCAATTCCAGATAAAAGATATCCTTACAGACTACATGTTAAAACATTTAAACAACCAAAAACATAAACAGAGAAAGATCTACAAGGTCTGACATTAGGCTGTCAGACACAAAAAAATTATTTTTCCAGATTTTGAAAAATTTCAAATTCGTGCACTTAGATGTTATTGATCCATCATCTACCAACCCACATCAACTATATGGACTCCAAACTACATGTTTAACATACAAAAACTAATATCTAACATGGAATCAAAGATTAAATTTATTGGTTAGGTTTATACCTTTAAATGAGCAAATCTGATTTCGTGGCTACTGATTTGTGAAGTGTGTTAGTGGGGCTTGGTTTGGGAGCTAATATACTATAATATTTCGTTGGTTTTAGTGAGAGAGATGATTGGTTGGATGTTTGAGCAAAATAAGCCAAAAAAATGTGACTTTCTCTCTCTCCAAATCTATTTATAGAAGTCTTGGATGCTTGAATGGGCTGATTGAGTGGTTGATTGCTGTCATGTAAAGTCACATTTGTCAAACAAGTTGGTCACCCACTCTATTTTGTATAGATTTACAAGTTATCTCAATAAAATATCCAAATAGGGGTATTTTAGTCTTTTCGCATGGAATTTTGAGGGCATTATTGTAATCCTTGGAAACCCTTAGGGTTTGGCCTTTAGGGTTTAACCCTAAGGTTTTCCAACATTAGCTTTTCTAGAATAACATTTTAAGGTTTACACAAATAAATAAAAAAAATAGAAATTTTAGTTTCTAAAATTAGAAAATTAGGGTTTGTTAATTAGATTAGGTTTCTAATTAATTTATACAGGAACATTATGGTTTAATATCTCTAATTATAATTAGCCTTGCAAATTTAGCAATTAGGGTTTACAATTAGCAATTAGATTTTTATAATTTCTAATTAGGGTTACTAATTATAGAAATTAGGGTTTTGAAATTAAACACCATAATTGACCAATCATCATTAATACGTATATATAGTACATATTTATAGCACTAAAAAATCAAAATGTAATTAATATTATATTATTATTCTCATTCTTCGATACAAATCCAAAATTAGGGTTTAGATTCCATATCTGATTTATTCTTCATATTTAACCTTAATAAATAAGGCAAAATAATTAACTTAATAATCTGTACTAAAATTCATATAATAAAAAAATTATTATATTTATTCTAAAAATCACTCCATATATTATTTAAATAATATATGATTATATTTTCATGGAAAATAATTAATAAAAACATTTCTACTATAAATTAATTACTATAAGAATATACTTTATAAAAATCAATAATTCAAAAATAAATTTATTTGTAAATATTTATGTAATAAATATATTTTTATTTACCACATAATTACATATACACATTATCTTGTACAAATCCTCATCCTTAAAATTTAAAAAAAATTATACCCAAAATTTCTGATTTATTTATATAGAAAATATCGGGTTACATTCACCCTCCCTTATAAAGATTCTGTCCCCGGAATCACCGTTTTAAAAACCTATACATACAAGGTTACATAGCATACACAATCATTGCAAGTAGATCTCAATCATAATTTGATCGAACTGATCTTTAACTATTCACATAAAGCTTGTCTTTCTGATTAAACGGAAATTTGATTTCTAAAAGAACTCAAATTCCTCCCTCAAGATTTCTTTAGAAATAATTTACTATATATATGAAAATCATGTATATAAGAAAATAAAAGTTATACGAAAAATACCTGGAGTTCCAGTACCAGCTGCTGCCGTATCCTGGACTGTCATATTGTAGACCCTTGCAGTAGATTTTGTTGGCTTGCTCGATGACGTAGGTCCCGTGATTGCCAAAGTCCCGCTGCCAGTGTCAGTGTTCACACTACCTACCTCCACCCTCCTCTTCGGACAATCCTTCACCTTGTGTTCTGTCGATCCGCACAGAAAACATCCACTATTCATCCTAGGATTGGGGCAGTTGGGAGAGATATGGCCCTCCTGCCCATACTTGTAGGACACGAACTTCCCCTTCAAACATTCTTCAGAGTGGTTCTTTCCACAAGTCTTACACGGCACTGTTTGTTTCTTCATACCTTCTTGCTTCACATGCACACTTCCAAAACTGCTCACCTTCCTCTTGCTACTATCACACCCTACTCCCACTACTAATTCCTACCTTCCCAACTCCTTCAGTCTTACCCTTATTCTTTCTCTCCTTGTTGTAAAGGCTCATGGCCTCACTTCCCTCCTCAGCTATAATCGCTTTCTCCATGAGTGCTGCAAATGTAGGGATCTGCAACACTGCCACCTTGTTGTAGAGCCAGGGTTTCAATCCCAGCTCAAACCTTTTCGCTTTTTTAGCCTCCGTATCAACTTGATGCGGAGCAAACCTAGCTAACTCATTAAATTTGGCGGCGTATTCAGACACCGTCATATTCTCCTTCTTCAACTCTAAAAATATTACCTCCATCCTCGCTTGCATACTAGGTGAAAAATAATTTTCAAAAAACAAAGTTTTGAACCTCTCCCATGTGACTACACCTTCTCCTGCCCTCGCCTGATTCGCCTCCCACCAAAAATTTGCCTCACCCTTCATCATGTAGGTGACAAAAGCGGTCTTTTGCCCTTCAGTTATCCTAGCTATTACGAACGCCTTCTCAATCTCCTTAACCCATGTTTGGGCTTCTACAGGGTCAGTTGTACCTTTGAATTTCGGCGGTCCTACAACTTTGAAATCTTTGAAATTCGCCAAACGGTTGTCTGGCTGGTTCCCTGCGGCTGGAATTCCATGTTGCATAGCCTGAGCTATCATGTTTGCAAAGTTCTGCATCGGGTCTACTTGTTGTTTCCCTTCAACGTTGTTGACAGATTCTTCTGCCCTTTGATTTCGAGTTCGACGTCTTGGCGGCATTTATCTGATTAAATAAAATCATAAATTTAACTTACATTCTAAACCTTATCATATAAGTTTAATATTTCAAACTTGTTTCATTACTCAAACATAGATTCATATTCATTTAATGAATATTTACATAACATAACACATACTGCTTTTAACATCATTCATCCCTTTGTGACTACAAAAATCGGGATTTACAACTTGATCATTACAAAAGTTTTAGAATATCTCCAAATCTATTTATAGAAGTCTTGGATGCATGAATGGGCTGATTGAGTGGCTGATTGCTGTCATGTAAAGTCACATTTGTCAAACAAGTTGGTCACCCACTCCATTTTGTATAGATTTACAGGTTATCTCAATAAAATATCCAAATAGGGGTATTTTAGTCTTTTCGCATGGAATTTTAAGGGCATTATTGTAATCCTTGGAAACCCTTAAGGTTTAACCCTCAGGGTTTAACCCTAAGGTTTTCCAATATTAGCTTTTCTAGAATAACATTTTAAGGTTTACACAAATAAATAAAAAAAAATAGAAATTTTAGTTTCTAAAATTAGAAAATTAAGGTTTGTTAATTAGACTAGGTTTCTAATTAATTTATACAGGAACATTAAGGTTTAATATCTCTAATTATAATTAGTCTTGCAAATTTAGCAATTAGGGTTTACAATTAGCAATTAGATTTTTATAATTTCTAATTAGGGTTATTAATTATAGAAATTAGGGTTTTAAAATTAAACATCATAATTGACCAATCATCATCAATATATATAGTACATATTTATTGCACTAAAAAATCAAAATATAATTAATATTATATTATTATTCTCATTCTTCGATACAAATCCAAAATTAGGGTTTAGATTCCATATTTGATTTATTCTTCATATTTAACCTTAATAAATAAGGCAAAATAATTAACTTAATAATCTGTACTAAAATTCATATAATAAAAAAAATATTATATTTATTCTAAAAATCACCCCATATATTATTTAAATAATATATGATTATATTTTCGTGGAAAACAATTAATAAAAATATTTCTACTACAAATTAATTATTTTAAGAATATACTTTATAAAAATCAATAATTCTAAAATAAATTTATTTGTAAATATTTATGTAATAAATATATTTTTATTTACCACATAATTACATATACACATTATCTTGTACAAATCCTCATCCTTAAAATTAAAAAAAATATTTATACCCAAAATTTCTGATTTATTTATATAGAAAATATCGGGTTGTTACATTCACCCTCCCTTATAAAGATTTCGTCCCCGAAATCACCGTTTTAAAAACCTATACATACAAGGGTACATAGCATACACAATCATTGCAAGTAGATCTCAATCATAATTTGATCGAACTGATCTTTAACTATTCACATAAAGCTTGTTTTTCTGATTAAATGGAAATTTAATTTCTAAAAGAACTCAAATTCCTCCCTCAAGATTTCTTTAGAAATAATTTACTATATATATGAAAATCATGTATATAAGAAAATAAAAGTTATACGAATAATACCTGGAGTTCCAGTACCAGCTGCTGCCGTATCCTGGACTGTCATATTGTAGACCCTTGCAGTAGATTTTGTTAGCTTGCTCGATGACGTAGGTCCCGTGATTGCCAAAGTCCCGCTGCCAGTGCCAGTGTTCACACTACCTACCTCCACCCTCCTCTTCGGACAATCCTTCATCCTGTGTTCTGTCGATCCGCACAGAAAACATCCACTATTCATCCTAGGATTGGGGCAGTTGGGAGAGATATGGCCCTCCTACCCATACTTGTAGGACACGAACTTCCACTTCAAACATTCTCCAGAGTGGTTCTTTCCACAAGTCTTACACGGCACAGTTTGTTTCTTCATACCTTCTTGCTTCACCTGCACACTTCCAAAACTGCTCACCTTCCTCTTGCTACTATCACCCCTATTCCCACTACTAATTCCTACCTTTCCAGCTCCTTCAGTCTTACCCTTATTCTTTCTCTCCTTGTTGTAAAGGCTCATGGCCTCACTTCACTCCTCAGCTATAATCGCTTTCTCCATGAGTGCTGCAAATGTAGGGATCTGCAACACTGCCACCTTGTTGTAGAGCCAGGGTTTGAATCCCAACTCAAACCTTTTTGCTTTTTTAGCCTCTGTATCAACTTGATGCGGAGCAAACCTAGCTAACTCATTAAATTTGGCGGCGTATTCAGACACCGTCATATTCTCCTGCTTCAACTCTAAAAATTTTACCTCCATCCTCGCTTGCATACTAGGTGAAAAATAATTTTCAAAAAACAAAGTTTTGAACCTCTCCCATGTGACTACACCTTCTCCTACCCTCGCCTGATTCTCCTCCCACCAAAAATTTGCCTCACCCTTCATCATATAGGTGGCAAAAGCGGTCTTTTGCCCCTCAGTTATCCTAGCTATTACGAACGCCTTCTCAATCTCCTTAACCCAAGTTTGGGCTTCTACAGGGTCAGTTGTACCTTTGAATTTCGGCGGTCCTACAGCTTTGAAATCTTTGAAATTCGCCAAGCGGTTGTCTGGCTGGTTCCCTGTGGCTGGAATTCCTTGTTGCATAGCCTGAGCTATCATGTTCGCAAAGTTCTACATCGGGTCTACTTGTTGTTTCCCTTCAACATTGTTGACAGATTCTTCTGCCCTTTGATTTTGAGTTCGACGTCTTGGCGGCATTTATCTGATTAAATAAAATCATAAATTTAACTTACATTCTAAACCTTATCATATAAGTTTAATATTTCAAACTTGTTTCATTACTCAAAAATAGATTCATATTCATTTAACGAATATTTACATAACATAGCACATACTGCTTTTAACATCATTTATCCCTTTGTGACTACAAAAGTCAGGATTTACAACTTGATCATTACAAAAGTTTTAGAATATATACTAATCACACATATTACGTTAAACACACCTATATCACCGAACCTATACTGCCTATTCGCTACTCCTTTTTCCTTGGATAACTTTTTGCCGGATGACCTTCTATCGCACAGATAAAACATGCTCCTGGTTTGTAGTCAGGACAATACAGAGTGGTATGTCCTTCATAACCGTAAAGGTAACATATTCTTTTCCCTTTCTTCTTATCAGGTTTTCCTAAGTCTTGGTCTCCTATCTTTCTTTTCCCCTTCTTGCTCGGAGCTGCACACGAAGAGTTGCTTGTGGCTCCTATCTGATCAATTTAGATTTTAAGCTTATCTTGTTCTTCCATTATTTCTATTAACGCTTGACGCAGTTGACTATTTACCAGCTTTTCTATTTCCCATAGCCTCTCCAGAGAAGAAACCTTGTTCCTCAGATCTTGCACCTCCGTTGATGCTTGGTCAGCTTCAACTTTAGTGTCTGAATCACTATATGTCAACTCCACCATCTCCGGATCTGGTATTACGTTTTCTATAATAACCACATCGTCTGAGTTATTTTCATCGTGAGCCTCTATTTTAGCTATTGGCTTCGATATCAGCTCGGGTGTATGGGTTTGATCCTTCTTCATACTATATGCATATAACAAGCCTTTCCACCAGACATCTACACATATAAATTATCCTGATTAGCATATAGTATATACACACAACAAAGAAGAGTTTTATATAAGTTATCTTTTATTTTGTTTGACGATGAATTTATTCAATTCACCTCTTTTTAAACCCTATATGAATTATTTATATTTTCAACGTTTCTCTCTATTCTAAGGTTATAGCCCAAGGTCTAACCCACCTATGGTTTTTAACCCTAAGTGATAAGTAGGTTTTATACCTACTTATCCGGTATCTTTTGCTTGAATTAGTTGCTTATATTCATGTGTCTTAGTTACTTTTCATGCATTTTATGTTCATTTTGTAGGTTATACGTTTGGAAGCGGTTTGAGCGATTATTGGTAAAGAAAAGCAAGGAAAACGCAAAGAAAAGCAATGTTTGGGCTTTCATGTTCATTTCAAGTTCTTGATTTGGAACTTGGACTACATTGTAGAGCTTCTTCTTAGCTTTTCGAAACATCTTGAATCATTCCAATCCGAGTTCGGATGCAAGAGTTATGACATGTGTACCAACGGACGTCGAACGTCACTATTTTGGAAGATCATTTGCACATCAGTCACTTCCAGCCCAATTTCGACCTTCATCCGTTCGTTATTTCTCAATTCTCAAAGAATGAAAGTTGTAGATCTCGTCGATATCTTCGATTTGATATATGGCAGGCCTCGTAATTCTTCCTGGATCAAAAGTTATGGCCGTTTTACCAAGGGACGTCTGAGGAGAAGATAAGTAATCAAGCGAGGTCAATTCAAAATCTTCAAAATATGGTAGATCAATTGACCAAAGCCGTAAGAAACCTTCCTCAAAACAATTGGTGTTATGACGAGGATTTCGAGATTGATGCAGTGCCCGAGCCAAATCTGCGACTGGATGAGCCACAAGATATCGAAAGTGTGGAGACAATTGGGTATAATGAAATAGAGATCGGCGAAGATTTAACTTTGAGTACCAACGAAGATGAACCGATTTCATTAGTGTCACATGTACCTTCTCCACCAAAGTTCAAGAATCCGGTTAGATTTGCAAAATCATGCCCACTTGGTAGTCATGTCGTCGGCGAATCTCTTGATGACATAAGAATGAGTACAATTTTCAATCCATGGTGGGACGAGAAAGAGAAGATAGAAGAAGAGCCCATTGTGTTTGACACATTTCCATGCCCAAATATGATCACAAACACAATGGAGATGCACCTAGTCATTTTCCCTTCTCCATGGAGATCATACCAAATCAGAGCATGCTAGGTGACTTGGAAGCGATGGCTATCACAAATGGGAACCTACCAAAAACTATATTATTTCCGATGGATGGAGGGTTCCTCAATTACCGAAGAGGAATTGGATAGCGTTGACCAGACAGAGTCAGGCTGAAAGACTATAATTAAAGCGCTAACTGGGAGGCAACCCAGGAATTATTTATTTATTTATATGATTTCCTAGTTTATTTAGTAGATAGGAATCCAAGTATTATTCTAATCCTTGTTGTCTCTCTTCATTGCAGGTATTTGAGGTTCAATGGATAGGAAAATGATCGTCGCCGCCAACGCCACCATCACCACAAGCTTAAATGATTACAGGGAAGTCTTCGTCCACTTTATTGCTTTATTTTACAATTAGGACATTGTAATTGTTAAGTTTGGGGGAGTTAAATAAATTAGGGTTATTTATGTTTGCATTCATGTAGTGTAATTGCATAATAGTTTGCATAGTAGACCAGTTGCATAATAGTTTTTATTGATAACCAATAATAAAAAAAACAATAAAAATTGTTGTTAATAGTTAGTTTGCATATGTCCAATGGTGTCACATTCTACAGGTTATTCTGGCAAATGATGAGATTGTGAACAAGTTAACCAATATAGTATGGATTATTAGAACTGTGATATAATTACTGTTATGAATCGATTCTTGGACTTGTTTGAAACTGTTATAAAAAGGGTAGCACTAATAACATCTTTGTTGACCGGTTAGTTCAAATTGATACATAAAGGGTTTCTAAATGATAGTGCTAGCGTGAACCAGAAAATGACAAGGATTGGCAGTGAAGGCTTAAATTAGGCAAGAATCTAAGTTTGGGGGAATATATGTGGGATATATAAGCTTTGAAAAAAAAAAGAATGTAATATGTTGAGTCTTGTGGTGGGTTGAGGTGAAGCACTCCCCATAAACACAAGCGTGAGATGGAGCGTAAAACGCACTCACCAACAATCTATGGAAAAAAGAAAAAGATAAGAATAAAACGGGAAAAGTGCAAAAAGCCCCCGTATGAAAAAAAGAAAAAGAAAGTATAAGTATCCTGCATGTACCCTTGAATTTGGTTAAGTTTAATTTTAGTTGAATCGTGCCTATCTTTGAGATTTTTAAGTTTGTGCTGTATAATTCCTTCTAAGAAGTTGTTTATGTATTGAATTTGGGTCCGTATCAGTTATCTTTGATGTTGATCACACACGCACGCTATACCAGTGATAATCGTTCAAGAATTGAGAATTAATATGTAAGCGTGGATTGGTTTTGATAATTTGTATTGTAAAGTTGCTTGTTTTTTCTGAGGCCGATATGATAAATCAGTTTATGCGATGTTGTTGGATTTTATTTTAGGCATTTAGATTGTTATTGCATTTCGTTGCATTGCATTGCATTATGTTGTGTTGCTTGAGGACAAGCAACGGTTTAAGTTTGGGGGTATTTGATAAGTAGATTTTATACCTACTTATCCGGTATCTTTTGCTTGAATTAGTTGCTTATATTCATGTGTCTTAGTTACTTTTCATGCATTTTATGTTCATTTTGTAGGTTATACGTTTGGAAGCGATTTGAGCGATTATTGGTAAAGAAAAGCAAGGAAAACGCAAAGAAAAGCAATGTTTGGGCTTTCATGTTCATTTCAAGTTCTTGGTTTGGAACTTGGACTACATTGTAGAGCTTCTTCTTAGCTTTTCGGAACATCTTGAATCATTCCAATCGGAGTATTGATACGAAGTGTGTTAACTTAAATGAAGCGATAAGTGAAGTTGTGATCTTAAATCTCCGTTATCTTACTTTAACTAGTGGTAATTAGAATTAGTTTACTTATAAATTGAAATTAATTCGTTTAAATAAGATTCAGTTGGTTACGGGTTAGTACTTGGTGATTTTCTATTAAATAATTCTCTGTGGGAACGATACTCTACTCATCACTTTATTACTTGTTGACCACGTACACTTGCGTGTTTTGTGCGTATTGATTTTACGCAACACTAAGCTCTGATACCAACCTGTAAGGCCCCCAAATCCAGGTACTTGAAACCCGAACTCGGTGCTTCACGATACCATTTCTATGAGCGAAATAATACTAATAATAATAACAATAATATAAAGATCAACTTAATTTACATATTTATCAGTCTGAATCTCAAGTACGTAACCTTTAAACATTCATTACAACCCGTGATAGATAATATATATATCATACTTGTCTAAATAATAATATCAAACTATTACATAAACTACCACAATTCTTATTTGGTTAGCTTTCCTTTTCCTTTGTTTCTGCATGAGCTCTCTGGTTCTTCACACTTAGCTGAAAATATTTAAATTAAGCAAGGATGAGCATTTGAGTGTCCAGCAAGTAATAACAATTATATATATATATATATATATATAAGCTGAAAGAATTTAAATGTTTTCTTTATACTACCGTTCTACAACAAGTCAATAGTTGTGAAGTAATCTGAACTGATAATAATAACATAACAATCCTCTTTCAAATTTTTGAAACTACGTAATGACTATAAATAGGGTTAAATTGACATAATATGAACATTGTTTTCATTTTCGAAAAGGTTAAACAGAACTTCATCTGTAAACCGTCATTACTTACGGGCACGGGGGTGATCAGCCCGTTGTACCCTGTATTGATCAACACTACATGTAAGAAAGAGGATATCGTTCACTCTGTCCGCCTTGGGCGCATAAAAGTTTTCCCGTGTAGGGATGTTCATACTTGTTTGGGTTCTAAATCAAAGGTTTTATCTTGTTCAACAATAATCTATAATTCAACATATATATATATATATATATATATATATATACGGGTAATTGACAAAGGTGTATCAACATGTGATTAAATACAATGATTATCCAAGTGGGGACACTTGTATAATCATTTATAGAAATTAACGAACAGAATATATATCTGAGTTACCATATACTAACATGTTGATAATCAATGAGCGTATATAATATAGGGTTAGTAATCTGTACAGTAATAATATAATTCTGAAACTTCTTACTCATGTCCATTGCATAAAGGAAATGCAAAGGTAATATACTTGCCTGACGCGTTGCTTACAGTTCATAGCTTAGTTTTATCGTTTATATCACGACCTATCATTAATCAAATTATTTTACTGATTAGAATAACATATCTCAACACATAGTATTGCATTTTGCAGTCAGCACATAACCTAATCACATTATTACCCATGTTTAACAACCATTGAATCACAAATAATCACATATTAAATTATCTAAATCCAGATCAATTTCTAAAAATGTTGGTGTACCAACAACTTTATCGGGTAATTATTGAGTTTAATACCTTGTCCTGTAACTTAGTATCTATAAATATCAGTCATATTATTTTTTAATGACTGAATATAATTTTAAAACATTTATTATGATTTATCATGAACTTTCAAACATCGGAATCATTATTAAATGATTTAAATATTAATCAATTCTATTATCATTAATATTTAATTAATATTAAACTATTAATAAAATCATTTTTAAAATATTAAAGTTATTTATAGTAACTCAAAATACTTTTAAAGTATTAATATTACCCTTAAATGATTTTTAAAATATTTAAAATCATTCTTAAATAATTATCATTAATATTTAAATATTAATGTACTATTTATCAAAATATTAAAAGTCATTATTTATAACTTAAAATATTTTTAATTCATTTATATCCGTTTTAAATGATTTTTAAATTAATAAAACCATTTTTAAATTATTTATTTAATATAATTATTAAATAAATTTAATATCATTAATATTAAGTTAATGTCATTAATTTTAAATTATTAATGAAATTATCCTTTAAATATTAAAAGTTATATTTTATAACTTAAAATATCTTTAAACACTTTATTTTCATTTAAAATGATTTTTCTAGTATTAAAATTATTTTAAAACTCAATTATTTAATATAATTATTAAATAATTTTAATATCATTAATAATAATTACTTAATGAAATTTACCTTTAAATATTGAAAGTTATATTTTATAACTTATAATATTTTTAAATACCTTATTATTATTTAAAATAATTTTTAATATAATAAAATCATTTTTAATTTATTTATTTAATTTATTTAGTAAATAACTTAATTATCATTAATATTAATTTATTAATGAATTTCATCACAAAATATTAAAAGTCATTAAAAATAACTTAAAATATTTTCTTATATCATAATATAATTTTAAATGATTTCTCAAATATTAAAATCATTTTTATCTAATTTATTTAATATTATAATTAAATACTAATAATATTTCAAAAATATTAATAATTTATGAAATATACTTAAAATAATTTAAAACTAATTTTTAGAATTTAAAATAATTTTTAATAATTTATTTGGTATTTTTAATAATTAAAAACTATTTTTTTCTATTATTTAATATAATTAATTAATTTTATAAGGAAACTGTCGCTAAAGGGCCCTATAGCGACGAAACTGTCGCTATAGGTGTTCTTGAGGTGTTCTTCATGAAACCTAGAACATCAAGCCAGTTACCGAGTGACCAGGTTTGACCAGGTCTAATTTCGTGTGTGTTGTGTTTCTGGAGATGTTGTTTGTCAGATCATGTAGTACTAATACAAGACTACAAGATCTAATAACAATTAAGTTCATACCACACATAACTAAAGAGATCTAACCCAGCAAAGTAGCTGTCAGAGGCTGTTCTTCATTTCTGGGTTACCCAGAAATGAAGAACAGTTCATGTAGCCTACTTTGGGCTTCCACAACTTGTGATATAAGTGTTGTTTTTGCGATCTAAAAGTTCCAGCTTGTAGACAACATGTAAGTGTAGAGATCTACTACATAAAACACATATAAAAACAATACAATCGCTATATCTAGTCCGGTCAAAGCTTGTCAGAAAACATGCTCATACGTTTTCTGGGTTTCCCAGAAAACAGCAAACGTGATCAACTAAGCTACTTTGACCGGCCATTACTTTCTTTCTGTTAATCATTTAGGTTATATAAAGGCATGATTTTGAAGTTCATGTAGCATACTACACTACTGATACAATAACAAGAACAACAAACTTAACATCTAACAGATTTAAACCGTGCAATATCTTGTCAGACACTGAAATTGAGTTTCTGGGTTGCCCAGAAACTCTTGGTCATGCTCGGTCAACCGAGTTTGACCACGAATATCTTGCAACCTGGATTTGATTGAAGCATCATTTCAATTCCAGATCAAAGATATCCTTACAGACTACATGTTAAAACATTTAAACAACCAAAAACATAAACAGAGAAAGACCTACAAGGTCTGACATTAGGCTGTCAGACACAAAAAAAAATTATTTTTCCAAATTTTGAAAAAATTTAAATCCGTGTACTTAGATGTTAGTGATCCATCATCTACCAACTCAGATCAACTATATGGACTCCAAACTACATGTTTAACATACAAAAACTAATATCTAACATGGAATCAAAGGTCTAATTTCTTGATTAGATTTATACCTTTAAATGAGCAAATCTGATTTCTTGGCTACTGATTTGTGAAGTGTGTTAGTGGGGCTTGGTTTGGGAGCTGATATACTACAATATTTCGTTGGTTTTAGTGAGAGAGAGGATTGGTTGGATGTTTAAGCAAAATGAGCAAAAAAAATGTGACATTCTCTCTCCCCAAATCTATTTATAGAAGTCTTGGATGCATGAATGGGCTGATTGAGTGGCTGATTGCTGTCATGTAAAGTCACATTTGTCAAACAAGTTGGTCACCCACTCCATTTTGTATAGATTTACAAGTTATCTCAATAAAATATCCAAATAGGGGTATTTTAGTCTTTTCGCATGGAATTTTAAGGGCATTATTGTAATCCTTGGAAACCCTTAGGGTTTGGCCCTTAAGGTTTAACGGGTTTAACCAGGGTTTTCCAACATTAGCTTTTCTAGAATAACATTTTAAGGTTTACACAAATAAATAAAAAAAATAGAAATTTTAGTTTCTAAAATTAGAAAATTAGGGTTTGTTAATTAGATTAGGTTTCTAATTAATTTATACAGGAACATTAGGGTTTAATATCTCTAATTATAATTAGCCTTGCAAATTTAGCAATTAGGGTTTACAATTAGCAATTAGGTTTTTATAATTTCTAATTAGGGTTACTAATTATAGAAATTAGGGTTTTGAAATTAAACACCATAATTGACCAATCATCATCAATACGTACATATAGTACATATTTATAGCACTAAAAAATCAAAACGTAATTAATATTATATTATTATTCTCATTCTTCGATACAAATCCAAAATTAGGGTTTAGATTCCATATCTGATTTATTCTTCATATTTAACCTTAATAAATAAGGCAAAATAATTAACTTAATAATCTGTACTAAAATTCATATAATAAAAAAAATATTATATTTATTCTAAAAATCACCCCATATATTATTTAAATAATATATGATTATATTTTCGTGGAAAACAATTAATAAAAATATTTCTACTACAAATTAATTATTTTAAGAATATACTTTATAAAAATCAATAATTCTAAAATAAATTTATTTGTAAATATTTATGTAATAAATATATTTTTATTTGCCACATAATTACATATACACATTATCTTGTACAAATCCTCATCCTTAAAATTAAAAAAAATATTTATACCCAAAATTTCTGATTTATTTATATAGAAAATATCGGGTTGTTACATTCACCCTCCCTTATAAAGATTCCGTCCCCGAAATCACCGTTTTAAAAACCTATACATACAAGGGTACATAGCATACACAATCATTGCAAGTAGATCTCAATCATAATTTGATCGAACTGATCTTTAACTATTCACATAAAGCTTGTTTTTCTGATTAAATGGAAATTTAATTTCTAAAAGAACTCAAATTCCTCCCTCAAGATTTCTTTAGAAATAATTTACTATATATATGAAAATCATGTATATAAGAAAATAAAAGTTATACGAATAATACCTGGAGTTCCAGTACCAGCTGCTGCCGTATCCTAGACTGTCATATTGTAGACCCTTGCAGTAGATTTTGTTGGCTTGCTCGATGACGTAGGTCCCGTGATTGCAAAAGTCCCGCTGCCAGTGCCAGTGTTCACACTACCTACCTCCACCATCCTTTTCGGACAATCCTTTACCCTGTGTTCTGTCGATCCGCATAGAAAACATCAACTATTCATCCTAGGATTGGGGCAGTTGGGAGAGATATGGCCCTCCTGCCCACACTTGTAGCACACGAACTTCCCCTTCAAATATTCTCCAGAGTGGTTCTTTCCACAAGTCTTACACGACACCGTTTGTTTCTTCATACCTTCTTGCTTCACCTGCGCACTTCCAAAACTGCTCACCTTCCTCTTGCTACTATCACCCCTATTCCCCCGACTAATTCCTACCTTCCCAGCTCCTTCAGTCTTACCCTTATTCTTTCTCTCCTTGTTGTAAAGGCTCAGGGCCTCACTTCCCTCCTCATCTATAATCGCTTTCTCCATGAGTGCTGTAAATGTAGGGATCTGCAACACTGCCACCTTGTTGTAGAGCCAGGGTTTCAATCCCAGCTCAAACCTTTTCGCTATTTTAGCCTCCGTATCAACTTGATGCGGAGCAAACCTAGCTAACTCATTAAATTTGGCGGCGTATTCAGACACCGTCATATTCTCCTGCTTCAACTCTAAAAATTTTACCTCCATCCTCGCTTGCATACTAGGTGAAAAATAATTTTCAAAAAACAAAGTTTTGAACCTCTCCCATGTGACTACACCTTCTCCTGCCCTCGCCTGATTCGCCTCCCACCAAAAATTTGCCTCACCCTTCATCATGTAGGTGACAAAAGCGGTCTTTTGCCCTTCAGCTATCCTAGCTATTACGAACGCCTTCTCAATCTCCTTAACCCAAGTTTGGGCTTCTACAGGGTCAGTTGTACCTTTGAATTCCGGCGGTCCTACAACTTTGAAATCTTTGAAATTCGCCAAGCGGTTGTCTGGCTGGTTCTCTGCGGCTGGAGTTCCATGTTGCATAGCCTGAGCTATCATGTTTGCAAAGTTCTGCATCGGGTCTACTTGTTGTTGCCCTTCAACGTTGTTGACAGATTCTTCTGCCCTTTGATTTCGAGTTCGACGTCTTGGCGACATTTATCTTATTAAAAAAAATCATAAATTTAACTTACATTCTAAGCCTTATCATATAAGTTTAATATTTCAAACTTGTTTCATTACTCAAACATAGATTCATATTCATTTAACGAATATTTACATAACATAGCACATACTGCTTTTAACATCATTCATCCCTTTGTGACTACAAAAATCGGGATTTACAACTTGATCATTACAAAAGTTTTAGAATATCTCCAAATCTATTTATAGAAGTCTTGGATGCATGAATGGGCTGATTGAGTGGCTGATTGCTGTCATGTAAAGTCACATTTGTCAAACAAGTTGGTCACCCACTCCATTTTGTATAGATTTACAGGTTATCTCAATAAAATATCCAAATAGGGGTATTTTAGTCTTTTCGCATGGAATTTTAAGGGCATTATTGTAATCCTTGGAAACCCTTAGGGTTTAACCCTAAGGTCCCTAAGGTTTTCCAACATTAGCTTTTCTGTAATAACATTTTAAGGTTTACACAAATAAATAAAAAAATAGAAATTTTAGTTTCCAAAATTAGAAAATTAGGGTTTGTTAATTAGATTAGGTTTCTAATTAATTTATACAGGAACATTAGGGTTTAATATCTCTAATTATAATTAGCCTTGTAAATTTAGCAATTAAGGTTTACAGTTAGCAATTAGGTTTTTATAATTTCTAATTAGGGTTACTAATTATAGAAATTAGGGTTTTGAAATTAAACACCATAATTGACCAATCATCATCAATACCAACATACGGTACATATTTATAGCACTGAAAAATCAAAATGTAATTAATATTATATTATTATTCTTATTCTTCGATACAAATCCAAAATTAGGGTTTGGATTCCATATCTGATTTATTCTTCATATTTAACCTTAATAATTAAGGTAAAATAATTAACTTAATAATCTGTACTAAAACTCATATAAAAAATGATTATTATATTTTTTCTAAAAATCACTCCATATATTATTTAAATAATATATGATTATACTTTAATGGAAAATAATTAATAAAAATATTTCTACTATAAATTAATTATTATAAGAATATACTTTATAAAAATCAATAATTCTAAAATAAATTTATTTGTAAATATTTATGTAATAAATATATTTTTATTTACCACATAATTACATATACACATTATCTTGTACAAATCCTCATCCTTAAAATAAATAAAAAATTTTATACCCAAAATTTGTGATTTATTTATATAGAAAATATCGGGTTGTTACATATATGGTGTCCCTTTTTTCATATTCTTATTCAAATTAATTAAAGTGATATATTATAATGATATCACTTAATATTAATAAAATTATTATTATAAATATTGTCATTAAAATATGTCATATTTAAAATTTATCTAATAAATTGTACTTATAAGTTGTTCCATATTATTTAATTTATTTTTTTGCTAAATTTAAATGTATACAAAAGAAAAAAGAGATACATATACTTAGGGGCATTCCCCAGATCGATACAAAATGTCAAGAAAGGGAACTCAACATGACAAACAGTGAAACTCAGATTCTAAGAGCTAAGCTTAGTTGTCAGTAGTTTATTTTTATTCATTTTTTTTCCAAGCTAAGCTTTGTTCCAATTACATAAACAAGATGACACGTGGCAAAATTTTGAGTCTTGGACAGCTAATGGTATTTATCCTGGACAACTGATTTGGAGTCGATATGGATCGAAACTAATTAATTAATTTAAAACTAAACAAATTGGAATATGTTTTTAATATGGGCCAAAACTAGTTAAATTAGTTTCAACTAATATTTTTACTTTTTAATATGGGTCCAAAACTTAACCAACTCATAGTATAAAAATTAGTTAACTAACACATTAAAACCCAAATAGTTTTAGTTAGTTAATTAGATGGTTCTCAACCCAAGTCTAGTTGTCAGTAGTTCTTGTTTTATATTATAAGAAAATTTTAAAGATAAATTTATATGAATATTTGTCTATAAATATCTATATGAATATTTAGAGATAACTTTATATATATATATATATATATATATATATATATATATATATATATATATATATTAAAATATTCATAGTTACGTTATATAAATATTCATAATTACTTTTCGAACCTAAGACCTATGGGTTATTAGGCCATTAAGCTACCACTAAGTCATTCTAATTTATTAGTTAACTAAACTACCGCCCTAACTTGTAGCGGTAGACGGTGTAACACATGAGCAAATGAAGGGCAAATAAGTAATTTCTCATGTCACTACAGCCTGTAGCGACAGGGGGAAATCCATTTCAATCCGCGCCATCCAATGTTGCGATCAACGATATAGACTATGATTGTTGAAATAGTACACGTGACAACCGATTGCCAAGCATGTTAGTTCCGGGCCTCCAACCCAAATAAACCCAACCTCATCAAACCTGATTATTATATCTATGCTTCCCAATGTTTCGTATTTCTAGATAGAAGTAGGATATACTTACAAGTATTCCCTAACTCCGAGAATGAAAGTGATAATTGATTTTATGCGAATTTTAAAAAAAAATGTCAGATGATAAAAACGAATTTATAAAAAAGAAGAGTAAGATGCAACGTCACTTTAATTGGCGTTAGAATTTTTATTTTTATTTTTTTATAGCTGAAGTCTTATATACTCCTTCATTTCCAACGCCGATGATAGAGAATAAACATAAAAAAATATTGATGTTTGTAAACAAGTACAAGAGATCAAATAAATTAAAAAAAGAAGAAGAGAGATTCCAACGTCAATTAAAGTGATGTTACATATTACTCTTTTTTTTACAAATTTGCTATTAGAAACATAAATTAATAAATCTAATAATTATTTTTGGCCAAATTAGAAAAAAATCTCAATAATTTTTTATAATATTATCAAAGTGACAAGAAAAAAAATAAGAAAAGGTCATTATGTTATAGTAAAATAGTTAAAAAAGACGAAAATGATATAATATAAAAAATGAAAAATCTCTGAAAAATCTAAAGAAATGGAGGGAATAATTGGTAAAAAAAAGAACTTTCTTTTATTACTTTTACAAATAAAAATTAAGATTTTTACAAAATCTCTCATATAAATTGAGACTTATTTAATAAGAATATTGTTAAATTATTAATTTTACTCGTCAAAATATGAATTCCAAAAAAAAAAATCATCAAAAAACCCTCCCCGTTCCTTACTTCCCAAAAACCCACCTTCCCAAATCCGCCCATAAATCCCTTTTTCTCCTCCGTTTCTCTCCCACCACCAAAAACGCATACCAGAAAACCCTTCTTACCTCACCTTCTCAAATCAACGCTCCATATCCCCTCCCTTCCCCGCTCCGGCTCCATTTTCGGCTCCCGCTCAGACCCAAATTCCCGCTCCCGTTTTGGCTCGCAGCAACCCCATCACACTGCCATATCCTCATCCTACAATCTGACCCCAGTCACCGACCGCCTACTCTCTGCCGTGGCCTACTCTCTGCCGTGGCCTACTCATTCCCTTTCTTCAACGGCCTCCAATACGGTCGCTTCCTCTTCGCCCAGTACCCTCGGATCCTGGGTCCGACCCTAGAACCCTTTATGCCCTTCCTCGGCCTCTACCGCTCTATCCCTTACGCCAGCTACATCGCCTTCCTGGCTCTGTACATAGGCGTGGGCCGAACCCCGAATTTGAGCCGGTATGCGAGGTTCAATGTGATGCAGGCGGTGGTTCTTGATGTTTTGTTGGTGTTGTCGATGCTGCTAAAGCGGATTTTCAATCTGGGTCGGGCTAGAATAGGGTATAAGCTGATGGTGTTGGGTATAGTGTTTTGGGTCGGACACAATTTTCAGATGTTGGTCTTTCAGTATTGAAAAGGTTCCTGAATCCCAACTCTATCAGGACAAAGGTATTGCTGAACCTGTGAATTATTGTCCTTCGTCTCTTTTTTCCACCTAAAGCCATCTACTAACAATATTCAAACTTATCTGAAGAGAGAAGCCAGCTGAAGGGAATGCTTCAAAACTTGTAAAGAGGGTATGTTGTAATTTTTTTATATATTCAATAGTGATGAATTTCATTTTAATGGATGAGAACAAAATATAGATGATTAGCAGAGGGGCTGTATTAAGCAATCTTACTACTTTGTCTCTTGCCTCAAAATTTCAGTTGCACAAATAACAGATGGTTCAAATGTCAGCATGTAGAACAAGTTTATTTTCTTGATGGTTGTATAATGCTGACGCATTTAATATTCACTGTATAATATTTTGAGCAGGGAAAGTTACTACAGAGATTAAATATTGATAATAGGCTCTGGAGATTGGTTCAAAAATATAATCCGCTTAAAGAAAGAGAAGAATGGGAAGACAAAATCACTAAAGGTACCTGTGAATGGATAACTTTTTATAATTTATTACCAATCTATCATGCTATTTCTTTTTTCTTTCAGGATCTTGGGGGTTTGGGGGTAGGTTTGGTGCCTGAATGTGTTTCCATGTATGAATTGAAACTTATCATTTTGCTGATGTAATATATGAGGTGAAATTGTTATTGTTTCCTGTAATGATTCTTACTGTGGCTAGAGAAGTGCCAGGTATAAGGCATTTACAATCTGTGATTCAGCTCCTTATTTAGCATGTGCATTCATCTCAATGCTATATTCTACGCTTAGTTTCTATATAGTTCATAATGATTCCATGTAATAATCACAAAGCTTATGTGAAATACCTGTCATGTTCTCTTTTTCATTCGAACCTATATAGGCCTCCATGAACACAAGTCATTTTCTCGTTGTGGTTCTAAATAGTTTTGCAATGTCTTTCGTAGGATATCTTATGGTTAGTAAACTTAGCATCACTACAGGATTGATTTTTTATTTATTTTTCTTTGCACAGGGATCTTTAGCACCTCAAAATTCAAATGGGATCAATAAGGACCCCCACTCTCAGAAAGAGTCCACTACTCTTGCTAATGGTAATTCTAATGAAAATCCTGTGGTTCTTCCGATGCTAGATGAGGATATAGCAGCGATTAGGATTCAAAGTGCATTTCGAGCATATAGGGTAAATCTTGTTGGAAGTTATGCTTGCTACTGCTATCTTGTTTCTTACAACATTAATTCAAAACTTAAAAAGTATAAAGAATTTTATGGCAGGTGCTTAGTTTGTCCCATCAGATATCTTTATTCACTTGGTAATGTCTTACATTATGTATTTCTTAATTTCATAGAGAATTACACTTTTATATACTTTTCTCTTGTTGCAGGCAAGAAAAATTCATCGTCATTTAAAAGGGACTTTAAGATTGCGAACCCTGACTCTAGGTGGTTCTGCCAGAAAGTAAGCTTCAACTACGCTGAGCCACCTACACACATGGAGCAGGATACAGGCCGAAATTAGAGCTCGTAGAATTGCTTTGGCAACAGAAGCTCAAATCAGACAGAAAAAGCTAGAGAATCAATTAAAGCTTGAGGCAAAGCTTCGTGACCTAGAGGTAAGAGATCGTTTCACTCTTGTTAGAGCAGTGTGACTTGAATGCTTCGTCTGTGATAATTAGAGGTTCTTATATGACAAACTTTCTGATAATATTCTTTTCAGTTAGAATTTACCACTTATTTTTGTAAGACCCCAACTTTTATAAATAAAGATGAATTTTCTATAAATATCATTTTTGAATATTATGGAGTTAATTTGATATAATGTTATAGTTATGGGTAATATTTATAAATTTTACAAAGTACGCAAGTTGTTATATAATATTCGATTGGTCGGGGAATATTCGTTTTAACAGAGAATATTCGTACAACGGCACAATCATTGGTGGACCCCACAACGAAATTATTGTCGAATTGAGAAAACGATAAAAATATTTTATTAAAAATAACAGCGAAAGTTTTACCATTGATACTGTTGAACTACTCGGTAGTAAAAGTACAGTAATACGTGTAGTTGCATAGTAGCACACGGTATTGATTATTAATGCTTATGTGAGAAGTCATTCAGTTTGATTCAATTATTGTCAGTTAATAATATAAATTATTTAGCGATAATGACGTTTTGTTTTATTCGTATTATTAACGTAATAAAACAGAAACATCTTTTTATATAAAACAGAATACTTTATTAAAGTTATTCTATAAATAGAATATATTATATTTTATTTAAAAGATTTTTCTTTAAATATGGACCGTCAGAGTAAAGTAATCAATCTGGACCGTTCATGGATTAGTTACTATGTATTCCATTTTTCTATAAATAGCAGCTCATTCCTTCATTATTTCTTAAGAATTCACTGAACTCTAGAGAGAGAAACTATAGAGAGAAACTATAGAGAGAGAAGAAAATTATTCTGCTACTTAACAACTTCCTTATTTCAGTTCTTCTTTAATACGGTAAGGGGTGTTATTCTTTCTTATTCATGAAGAGAACTGTTGTTGTTCAATTTCTTATTATTCTATTGGAATAACCTGTATACGCGGTCTACCCTATACTTGGTGACATTCTTCTGTTATTCTGTTGGAACATCCTGTCTGTGTGTTTTACACCGGACCTGGTTCCGTTTTTATTATTATTCTGTTGGAACATCCTGTCTGTGTGTTTTACACCGGACCTGGTTCCGTCTTGTTATTATTCTGTTGGAACATCCTATCTGTGTGTTTTACGCCGGACCTGGTTCTATTATTTATTATTCTGTCGGAATATCCTGTCTGTGCGTTTACGCCGTACCTGGTTCTATTATTTATTGTTCTGTTGGAATAACTGTCTGTGCGGTCTATCGCATGTCGAGTGATTCCTTTTGTTATTCCATTCTTTATTATGCTCAGTTGGTTAAGTTTTAACTTCTATAATCCATGAAATTAGTGGAATATCCTTGATAATTGCGGTTCATCCAGTATCTTTTTATGAAAATATTCTTCTTAGCATTCTTGAATTTTACTCCACAAAGCAGTATTATGTTGACAATTTGGACGTTGTTAATTCTTGGATAAATTAATTCTTGAACTTGTTTTATTGAATTCTTATATCATTGTCATCATCCTCATGTTTATAAAATGTTGAAAGTCATCTGTGGTCTGTAGTGCATAGATGGACTTGGCATGATTATGACCAGGGATTATTCGGTATAATCATGACCGTAATGTTACAAATGATGTGGTAAAAGTCCTCATTGGCCCGTAGTGCATTGATGGACAGTTGTTGACATGATCATAACCATTAATGAATACACGAATATCCTTGGCCGTAGTGCAGGGGTGATTCGATGATGTGGATTATTTTATTAAGCTGAGTCCCATCGATAACAGTGTTGAAAAACCTTTTAAATCATAGAAGATAATAGATTTTATTTTCTACTTGACTCTTTTAATGGATTGCTTGTTCCGCTACAGTTAAACTTGATGTTCGTTATATTTTATCAGTTTAACACTGTTTAAGGCTAATGATAATTTATTATGCATTATCTTAGTCATAATATTTCTTACTGGGCTAGTTGAGCTCACCCTTTCTTTCACTGTTCTCTTCAGGAAATGAGAATATAGTTGGGACGAGTCGGGGAACGAAGTGATGGACCAGATGATAGTATTAGTAGTCCTCACTATTTTATATAATAGTGTTATAATAATTGTAATGAGGACTCCTTTTGAGTATGAATACTCTCTAGAAGACAATATTTGTATTCAAACTCACAGTTTATGTTTTGTTGTATTGTACACGACAGTTGTATTAGTAAGTTGTATTTGTATTCTGTACCATGTATCTGACGACCCAAGATGGGTGATGTATACCTAATTTTGGGGGCGTCACAGTTGGTATCAGAGCTTAGGGATATGATCCCTGGCTAAGATGTGAGAATAGAACTAGGAGGGGAGAGACGGGAAATTCCTTCGCTAGTATGACCTACCGAAGTTTATTTTGCATGGTATTTAATTGGTCGGTCATAATATAAGGATAATATATGACATATCAATTAACTTTTGTTTTGTGGCAGTATCTGAAAATGGCATCTGAGAATGTTGAGAATAGCAATGGAGCACAGGCGACTGTTGATTCACCACATATCAATAATCGGGATAATGTGCATCAGGAAGGTGACAATCCTCATGCAAACAACAACACTGACCAGATGATGAATGATGGAATGTTCAGAAGCTTTATGCAGTTCATGCAACAGCAGGCGAGAGCGGCTCCTGTCCAAAATATAGGTGGAAACACTGAAAACTCTCGGACGGTCACCGCTAAACAGTTCAAGGAGCTGGGACCACCAGAGTTTAAGGGAGAGCCAAAACCACTTATAGCGGAAACATGGATAAAGCAGATCACCAAGATATTTGATGTCTTGGGATGCTCCGAGGAGCAAAAGGTTCCCTTTGCCGCCTTTATGTTGCGAGGAGAGGCAGATTACTGGTGGGAATCGATTAAGTGTACTCAACTTACCGCACTGAAGGTGTCTTGGGAGAAGTTTCAAGAGCTGTTCAATGACAAATACTTTCCCGAAAGTGTTCGTCACATTAAGGAGGTGGAGTTCATCAAATTGGAGCAGAATAATATGGCCGTGTCGCAGTATGAGGCTAAATTTGCTGAGTTGTCCCGGTTTGCGTCCCACTTGGTGGATAATGAAGAGCGAATGACGCGAATGTTTTTGCTAGGTTTGTATTCAGATGTTGTGAATAGGGCTCAGTTAGTGGAGCGCGATAACGAGTCAACGCAATCAAAAGAGAGCAGTCGGCAAAATGATAATACCAGTGAGAGCAGTCATCGAAGCGGTGACAACAAGCGTGGAGGAAATCAACAGGCCAGAAATGGTAACCACTTCGGTGGTAACCAGGGCCAAAACAATAAGAATGGTCATTTCAAGAAGAAGAGATTCAACAATGATGGAAAGACGTCAGCACCAGCACCCGTTGTTAAGGAAGGAGAACGACCACCTATCATATGTTTCAAATGCGGAGGGGAGGGGCACATCAGTCCAAACTGCGCGATGCCGTCTAAAGCATGTTATAATTGTGGAAGAGAAGGTCATTTAGCTCGATTTTGTCGTTTACCAAAAACAAGTTCAGCCAAGATGGAGACACCAAAGGCCGTCCCAGAAAAGTCAAAACCGGTAGTGCAAGGGAGAGCGTTTGTTGTGACCTCCCAGAAAGCAATGAACCCGAATGAGGTCATCACGGGTAAGCTTATCATAAACTCTAACGAAGTCTATACTTTATTTGATATGGTTCTACCCATTCTTTTATTTCTCCTACTTGCGCTCATCGATTAAATTTGACTCTGGAGAAATTAGACTTTGACTTATCTGTTGAAACTCCATTGGGAGAAACCTTCATTACATCCACAGTTTATAAGTCTTGTTTGGTTCAAGTTGGTACCCACACATTACCTGTCGATCTTATTTCATTAAAAATATTTGCATTTGACGTGATTCTAGGGATTGATTGGTTAACTGCTCATCATGCAAAAATTGATTGTTTTCGTAAGGTTGTTAGCTTTCATATTCCTAATCGACCTATTATGCGAATTCAAGCAACCAAACCATTAAAATCAATCGCTGTCATCTCAAGACATAAAGCTATTCGTTTATTGAAAAACGGATGTCAAGCTTTCTTAGCTCATGTCACGGATCTAAACAAAAATACGTCAGTTTTGAATGATATGTCTATTGTTAATAAATTCCCTGACGTATTCCCTGAAGAACTTCCTGGCCTACCCCCAGAGCGTGAAATTGAATTTTGTATCGACCTTGAACCCGGTACAAAACCAATTTCCAAAGCCCCATATCGAATGGCTCCTATTGAACTTCAGGAGTTAAAGATCCAACTGCAAGAATTGTTAGACATTGGCTTTATTCGTCCTAGTACTTCTCCTTGGGGTGCTCCTGTGCTATTCGTGAAGAAGAAAGATGGAAGTATGCTACTTTGTGTTGATTATCGGGAGTTGAATCATGTTACCATCAAAAATAGGTACCCATTGCCACGTATTGATGACATGTTTGACCAGTTGCAAGGAGCACAATTCTTTTCAAAGATTGATCTTCGTTCTGGATATCATCAGCTGAAGGTTAGAACTGAGGATATTCCAAAAACGGCTTTCAGAACTCGGTACGGGCATTATGAATTCCTAGTCATGTCCTTTGGATTGACTAATGCTCCTGCTGCCTTCATGGATATGATGAACCGGGTATTCAAGGAATATTTGGATCACTTTGTGGTCGTCTTTATTGATGACATCCTTATTTATTCCAAAAGCCGTGAAGATCATGAGCAACACTTGAGGCTGGTACTCCAAAAGCTTCGTGAATACTAGCTTTATGCCAAGTTGAAGAAATGCGAGTTCTGTCTGGAGGAGATAGCATTCCTTGGGCACGTAGTATCAAGTCGTGGAATATCTGTTGACCCGGTAAAGATTGAAGCTATTCAAAGTTGGGAGCAACCTAAATCAGTGACCAAAGTATGTAGCTTTCTTGGTTTAGCTGGTTATTATCGGAAATTTATGGAAGGATTTTCTCGAATCGCTACTCCATTTACTCAGCTGACTCGGAAAGATACAAAGTTATGTTGGAGCGAAGAATGTGAGCAGAGTTTTCAAGAACTCAAGAGGAGACTTATTTCAGCACCTGTTCTAACAATACCATCTGGCTCGGAAGGATTTGTCATCTACAGTGATGCTTCGAGCAAAGGGTTGGGATGCGTTCTCATGCAACATGGAAAAGTCATAGCCTATGCATCAAGACAACTCAAGGAATATGAGAGGAATTATCCTACTCATGATCTAGTGTTGGCAACTGTTGTCTTTGCACTTAAAATTTGGAGGCATTACTTGTATGGGGAGAAGGTGGAGATCTTTACGGGTCATAAAAGCCTCAAATATTTCTTCACTCAAAAGGAACTCAACATGCGACAACGACGTTGGCTTGAACTGTTGAAAGATTATGATCATACCATTCAATACCATCCTGGAAAAGCGAACGTGGTAGCTGACGTATTGAGTAGAAGATCATATGCAAGTACGAGTGCGATATTGTCAACACAAAGGCCCATTTTGTGTGACTTGCAAAGGATGGAGATAGAGTTAAAGACTCCAGGGAACCATGTGATGATGGCGAATATACGAGTAGAACTAACTTTAATCGATAAAGTTAAAGTTGCTCAAGCTACAGACCTGGAGCTGATGTGTATGAGGAAGAAAGTGCAAGAAGGTGCTATGCCGGAAGCAAGAATCGATGAAGAAGGAATACGATGAAGATTTAAAGTATAATAATCCATCCTCCAAAATGTCATGATCTTCGTCATACATTTTGGTGGAGCAATATTTTGTTCCTAACGTCTTGCTCGTATGTACACATTAAATTTCGTTAGATTGGTATAGATGCGATGCATGGTATGCCAAGTCTGCTCCTTATAGTTATACACTTGAACGTCTTGCTCGTATGTACATAAACGAGATTGTAAGACTGCATGGTATGCCACCATAGTTTCTGATCGAGACCCAAGATTCACTTCATAATTTTGGGTTAGTTTACAAAAAGCTATGGGCACGGATTTACGATTTAGTTCGGCATATCATCCTTAGACGGACGGACAATCAGAGAGGACTATTCAAACTCTTGAAGATCTATTAAGACTCCGTGTCCTTGATTTCAAGGGAAGTTGGGACAAGTTCTTACCATTGGTGTAGTTTTCCTACAACAACAGTTATCAAGCAAGTATTGGCATGGCTCCATTCGAAGCGTTGTATGGAAGAAAATGTCGTTCTCCAGTATGCTGGGATGAGGTGGGTGAAGCAACGTTGTTGGGACCGGAGTTGGTACGTATGACTACAGAAAAGATTCAAACGATCCGACAACGTACAAAAACCTCACAAGATCGACAAAAGAGTTATGCTGATCTTTATCGAAAGGACGTGGAATTTGATATAGGAGATCATGTGTTCTTACGTGTTGCTCCATGGAAAGGAGTTACGAGATTTGGAAAGAGAGGAAAGCTCAATCCTCGATTCATCGGTCCATTTTTAATCCTCGATCGATTAGGGACTGTGGCTTATAGACTCGCTTTACCGCCAAGTATGTCTCGTGTTCATAACGTTTTTCACATATCCATGTAATGTAAATATGTGGAAGACCCGAACCACATTATTGAGTTAGAACCGGACGAAATAGCGGAGGATTTGACATATGAAGAAGTTTCTGTTCAAATCTTGGATAAGAAGGAACATATTCTACGCTCCAAGGTTATACCTCAAGTCAAAGTTTTATGGAGAAATCACGATGTTGAGGAAATGACTTGGGAGTTAGAATCTGAAATGAAGTCAAGGTATCCTCACCTCTTCGACATACCAAGTACGTGCCCTAATTTCGAGGGCGAAATTTCATAAGAAGGGGAGGTTGTAAGACCCCAACTTTTATAAATAAAGATGAATTTTCTATAAATATCATTTTTGAATATTATGGAGTTAATTTGATATAATGTTATAGTTGTGGGTAATATTTATAAATTTTACAAAGTACGCAAGTTGTTATATAATATTTGATTGGTCGGGGAATATTCGTTTTAACAGGGAATATTCGTACAACGGCACAATCATTGGTGAACCCCACAACAGAATTATTGTCGGATTGAGAAAACGACAAAAATATTTTATTAAAAATAACGGCAGAAGTTTTACCATTGATACTGTTGAACTACTCGGTAGTAAAAGTACAGTAATATGTGTGATTGCATAGTAGCACACGGTATTGATTATTAATGCTTATGTGAGAAGTCACTCAGTTTGATTCAATTATTGTCAGTTAATAATATGAATTATTTAGCGATAATGACGTTTTGTTTTATTCGTATTATTAATGTAAAAAAACAGAAACATCTTTTTATATAAAATAGAATACTTTATTAAAGTTATTCTATAAATAGAATATATTATATTTTATTTAAAAGATTTTTCTTTAAATATGGACCGTCAGATTAAATTAATCAATCTGGACCGTTCATGGATTAGTTACTATGCATTCCATTTTTCTATAAATAGCAGCTCATTCCTTCATTATTTCTTACGAATTCACTGAACTCTAGAGAGAGAAACTATAGAGAGAGAAGAAAAGTATTCTGCTACTTAACTACTTCCTTATTTCAATTCTTCTTTAATACGGTAAGGGGTGTTATTCTTTCTTATTTATGAAGAGAACTGTTGTTGTTCCATTTCTTATTATTCTGTTGGAATAACCTGTATACGCGGTCTACCCTATACTCGGTGACATTCTTCTGTTATTCTGTTGGAACATCTTGTCTGTGTGTTTTACACCGGACCTGGTTCCGTTTTTATTATTATTCTGTTGGAACATTCTGTCTGTGTGTTTTACACCGGACCTGGTTCCGTTTTTATTATTATTCTGTTAGAACATCCTGTCTGTGTGTTTTACACCGGACCTGATTCTGTCTTGTTATTATTCTGTTGGAACATCCTGTCTGTGTGTTTTACGCCGGACCTGGTTCTATTATTTATTATTCTGTCGGAATATCCTGTCTGTGCGTTTACGCCGGACCTGGTTCCATTACTTATTATTCTGTTGGAATAACCTGTCTGTGCGGTTTATCGCATGTCGGGTGATTTCTTTTGTTATTCCATTCTTTATTATACTCAGTTGGTTAAGTTTTAACTTCTATACTCCATGAAATTAGTGGAATATCCTTGATAATTGCGGTTCATCCAGTATCTTTTTATGAAAATATTCTTCTAAGCATTCTTGAATTTTACTCCACAAAGCAGTATCATGTTGACAATTTGGACGTTGTTAATTCTTGGATAAATTAATTCTTGAACTTGTTTTATTGAATTCTTATATCATTGTCATCATCCTCATATTTATAAAATGTTGAAAGTCATCTGTGGCCTGTAGTGCATAGATGACCTTGGTATGATTATGACCAGGGATTATTCGGTATAATCATGACCGTAATGTTACAAATGATGTTGTAAAAGTCCTCATTGGCCCGTAGTGCATTGATGGTCAGTTGTTGGCATGATCATGACCATTAATGAATACACGAATATCCTTGGCCGTAGTGCAGAGGTGATTCGATGATGTAGATTATTTTATTAAGCTGAGTCCCAACGATAACAGTGTTGAAAAACCTTTTAAATCATAGAAGATAATAGATTTTATTTTCTACTTGACTCTTTTAATGGATTGCTTGTTCCGCTGCAGTTAAACTTGATGTTCGTTATATTTTATCAGTTTAACACTGTTTAAGGCTAATGATAATTTGTTCTGCATTATCTTAGTCATAATATTTCTTACTGGGCTAGTTGAGCTACCCTTTCTTTCAATGTTCTCTTCAGGAAATGAGAATATAGCTGGGACGAGTCGGGGAACGGAGTGATGGACCAGATGATAGTATTAGTAGTCCTTACTATTTTATGTAATAGTGTGATAATAATTGTAATGAGTACTCCTTTTGAGTATGAATATTCTCTAGACGACAATATTTGTATTCAAACTCACAGTTTATGTTTTGTCGTATTGTACATGACAGTTGTATTAGTAAGTTATATTTGAATTCTGTACCATGTATCTGACGACCCAAGATGGGTGATGTATACCTAATTTTGGGGGCGTCACAATTTTTGAACGTCTGTTCACATTATTCATTTCGTTTTTCCTAGAAAGAAAAGTACAACATAGTTCGTGAAGTGCATTTATTAGACGCATAGCACATCCCATTGGAAATGCATGATGCATCTAGCTTATTAGTAATTCAACTTAACTTCATATATAAGAAAACTATTTTGTTACATTACCCATTGCATGATTCCATAAAACAAAAAGTCAGATGTGCACGATGACAGTATACGTTACACAAACTCACCATTTATAGTTTTACAAACCTATCAAAATTAGAAAAGGTAGATTTTAATCCATCGACTTGGGTGTGCAGAAAAAAAAATTGCACTCTTGACGAACCTTGAAGAAAAATTTTACAACAAAAACAATTGTACACCAAGTACAAGCACTCACAACATCAATAACATAGACACTCACAAATTATGTACATAATGAAACCTCAGTTTTGCAGCCCACTACTTGGTATATTAATTATTGCTGACACCTTAGACTATACTCACACAACTCACAAGAACTTTTTACTGGACAATAGTCGCTCATAGACTTCCTATGCGTGAGGCCCAATTTTTATCATGATACCCAAATTGGAGATCACATCTCCTGTATATAGGTGCTGATCCACCGACCCAGTAACTCTCCTGAACATTCTAGTATCTTCGTGTGGCATTGCATCTAGCTGTTAGATTCCCGTTCCAAGCACACCTTTAGAAATCATGGCTCTTTTCTCTTAGCAGGAACTAGATTTTCTATCCAATTCATTTTATCTTGGTCTTTAAAACAATTAACGATGGTGCATTATTGGTGTGCTTAATTTCATGTTGAATCACTCCCCTTGATAGACTGGATGTCTATAGGTGGAATGGAGTTGTGGACATGAAACAATGGAGGAAGTTCTTGCAAGAATTCATCTAAGAGAAGAAGCAGCGGTGAAACGAGTGCGAGCTATGGCTTATGCTTTTTCTCATCAGGTATGTCAACACAACAATTACTCTCATTCAGTTTCTTCACTTGGTGGTTTTGAAAGGACTAAGTAGAACCATCTTTTTTGCAGTTGAGGGCCAATTCAAACTCTGTGCTGGGTAATTATGAACTTGGCAAAGCTATCTGGGGTTGGAGCTGGATGGAATGCTGGATTGCTGCTCGTCCATGGGAAAGCAGAGCCCTCGTTCAGTCGAGTCCAAAGAGAGCAGCAAGTAGACATCCATGCAAGAACAGTAAAAACGTGAAATCACCAACAATGAAAACATTGAATTCAAACAAGTCCATTTCACCTAACGGGAAGGGAACTAAATAGGCCCGAAAGAGTTCACTACTCTTGCTAACGGTAATTCTAATGAAATCTTGTGGCTCTTTCGATGCTAGATGAGGATATAGCAGCGATTAGGATTCAAAGTGCATTTCGAGTATATAGGGTAAATCTTGTTGCAAGTTATGCTTGCTACTGCTATCTTGTTTCTTACAACACTAATTCAAAACTTAAAAAGTATAAAGAATTTTATGGCAGATGCTTAGTTTGTCCCATCAGATATCTTTATTCATTTGGTAATGTCTTACATTATGTATTTCTTAAACTATGTTATCTGTTATTCTACATGCTGACATTTTCAATATTCTGCTTTTAAAACTCGTCACATTCCATAAATATTTAGGATGGAAGTAGATGTCTTCTTTATGCACCTACATATTGAACGTAAATTTTTTTGGACAGTCATTTCTGTTTGATTTCTCTCTAGCATATATGATAACTTTTTAGTCATGCTGTACTGCAGTTGATATTCATTATACTGAGCACTTGAGAAGGGATGTCAGAAAGATAATTTTGGCATGATTTTTTGTCATATCACATTTAGTACAGATGTTGAATATCATTTCTATATGATTCTTATATAGCATATATTCTCTGTTTCTACTTTCTAGCGATGGCTTTGGGTGGGAATACTATTATTCCTGTTGCTTATGTAGTGTTGCCGGTTTATTTGGCTGCTCCTGAGTGGCAAGAACATCATGCTACACTCATTGCACTTGCTCAAATTGCTGAGGGTTGCTCCAAGGTATCAAGTTTGTGCTTTTGTTGTTGATATTTTGTTCTTAAGTTCACTTGTTCACACCCTTAGACAGAAATTGGAATTAGTTTCTACTTTATGTTCGGTTTGATTATAAGATTATGCGCCTTTACTTGTTGATTATCTTGTTAAGTGTACTTGTGTGATGTTGAATTTGTGTTTGATAGGCTAGACTGGCTAAAATGTTTCATTATATTCGGATATTACTGTTTTTTAAAATGTAGTTTTCTCTCTCTTGATCCATACAGGTAATGAGTAAAAATTTGGAACCGGTGGTGTCTATGGTTTTGAACTCATTTCAAGATCCCCAGCCTTATGTACGGTGGGCAGCCGTTAATGTAGTTGGTCAATTGTCCACTTATTTGGGTCCTGACTTGCAAGTTAAATATCATCATCTGGTGCTGCCAGTATTAGCTGTAGCCATGGATGACTACCAAAATCCCCGAGTTCAGCTTTGTGGGATATATTGATTGGTATTTGTCCGCCTCCTCATTGAGAATTGTATGTATATGTTCTTTAGCATTGCAGTTATTTGCGACAATTTTGGATTTACTCAACCTGTGTAAAATCTGAACCAACGAGAGATATCCTCTCATAACAATCATGACATTGCTCATTAGGATTGTCAATTGTATTATGTTGGAGCCTCGAATTTGTACCTGATTCTATAGGATCGTGTTAGTCTTTTCTCCCTTCACTCTGCTGCTAACATGATCTATTTCATCCATTAGCATTTGTGTTATATGTTGCAGGCGCATGTTGCTTCAAATGCTAAATTTCAACGAAAGTTGTACACCAGAGATCCTGACACCATACTTAGACGGGATTGTAAGCAAATTGCTTGTACTATTACAGGTATACCATTGTCCAGAGTACTCAATTTTTTCAAGAATGGGTTACAGATAGTCCATTCATCATATCACCTAGAATTACTTTCGAAGTTAGTGTGCGCCTTCTCGGGGGGCTAATGGCTTTAGGATACACAATTGCAACCATTCTCAAAAGAAACAGTCATGTCTTCCCTGATGACAGGGTGTGTGTGAAAAGTGATTGGTTAGAGCAAATTAATTGCAAGTGTGTGAAAAGTGATTGTCTTTGTGTATTGAATTTAGCACTAAGTGCCTCTAGTGACCTATTTGCTTCATTTTCTTGACTTGCTATTATTTTTAAATATGCAGGAAGACTGCTTCAACGACCTGCCTTACAATACTGGGTATCAAATTTTCGTGCTACATATACGGAAGACAAGGGATGAAATTATGAAGTGTACTCTCCCTATATATATATATATATATATATATATACTTTGATTGAAGAACTGTGGTAGCTTTAGATGGTTAATTGTAAAGATAATTAATGATTATGTAGTGGATGATTTTATTAAGTTAATAATATTTTAGTTTTTTGTATTTTTGTCATTATTTTCTATGGGGACATTGAGCCAGCCATGTACACAAAAAGAATGTCATATTTTGATTTGGCAACAATATAATTCGTTACCAAAGCATTGAACAAGTTTTAATATAGCAACAATTTTTTATCCATTTAGCAACAAATTTTCGTTGTTAATGACATTAAAAATATAATATTTGGCAACAAAAAATTAACTTAATAACAACGGAGAGGATATTGTTGTTAATATTAATATAAAAGGTAATATTTTTTATCGTTGCAAATCATATCAACATTCGTTGCACATATAAAGAAACGACAACATATAATGTCGTTGTTAATCGACGATTTTCGTTGCTATTGAAAAATAACCAGCAACAAACATTTTCGTTGCTGATTCAGCATAATGTCGTTGCCAAATAATATAATCAGCAATGAAAATTGTTGCTAAAAAGTTTACATTCCGCAACGAAAGCAAGCTTAGGCAACAATTTTCATAATTTACTGCAACGAAAAATGTCGTTGCAAAATGGTGTCAATTGCAACGAAAATGCATGGTCGTTGCAAAAAAAAAATTCATTTCGTTGCCAATTAGTAAGCTTTCACAACGAAATGAGATTTTTAGCAACGAAATTTTAATTATTCTACAACAATACATTTTGTTGCTAAAGGATCGATGTCTCTGTACGAAAGCCAAATTTCGTTGCAAAATGTATTACTTTTGGCAACGAAAAAAAAACGTTCGTTGCGGAATAATTAGCAACGCTCATTGTGCAACAAAAGACGCAACGACATTAAAGTCGCTGCCAAAACCCTTTTGCAATGAAATTTGACACCTTTAGCAACGAAAATTGGTTGTTGTTGAAGCCCCATTTTTTTGTTGTGTAAAATTTATATTTTTCAAAACCTAATTGCTAAATCTTGTAAATGCTATGTACTAAACCTTAGGGTTAAACCCTAAGGGTCAAACCCTAAGGGTTGCCAATTGCCCAAAATGCCATTAAATTTTCAAGTGAAAAGACTAAAATGCCCCTCTATCATTATTTAAGGTGACATGTGTATCTTGCTATATTTTGAGTTGGTGAACCACCTTGACTTTTCCATGTGACTGAAATCTACCATATCAGCCATTATATTATACAAGTTACATGCATCTAGCTTGGTATATATAGATTTGAGAGAGAGAAAATATCAAATGTTAGCTTATTTTTGCACAAACACTTAGCCAATTCTCTCCTCTTCAAAAGCTACGAAATTATAAGGCTTATCAGTCCCCAAAACCAGCCCCATGAAATCCACAAACAAATCAGAAAGCCTAAAATCAGAAAATTATTCATAGAAGGTATAAACCTAATTTTAAAATCTGATCTCAGTTGCTATGTTAAAAGTTATGATTGAGTGGTAAAATATGTTGATAGTAGTGTATAATGATGATCTGGGTTGCTAGATGTTAGATCCATAACATCTAGAGGCTCGGATTTGAGATTCTACAAAATTTGGAAAAAATGTTCTTGGTGGTCTGACAATGAATGTCAGGCCTTATATCTCTGTGATCTTTAATGTATTTTGTGTTTTAGAAGTTTATAGTTGTAGTCTGTTATGTGCTATTGGATCTGGAGCAAGGATAAGGCTTATATTGAATCCAGATTGCAAGTTATTTAAGGTCAAAAGGCGTTGACCAACCATGACCGGGCGTTTCTGGGTAACCCAGAAACAGCCCAGAAACGACCTGACCACGTTTTTGACCGGCTAGATATTTCAGTGTGTTGTTGGTTTGTTGTTTGTGTTGCATCTAGGTTGTAGTCTAGTATATGAACTCCATGTTTATGCCTTATAATATCCTAATCATCAAATTGTGTGATTATAGAGGACGGTCAAACCAGGCCAAACGATCACGGAAGCTGTTTTCTGGGTAACCTAAAAAACGCTTGAGCATGTCGTCTGACATGGTTTGACCAGTATAAATTCATTTTTAATTAAATAAATTAATTAAAAATAATTTTATTATATTAAAAATCATTTTAAATAATAATAAGGTATCTAAGAATATTTTAAGTTATAAAATATAACTTTTAATATTTAAAGATAAATTTCATTAATTAATTATTATTAATGATATTAAGGTTATTTAATAATTATATTAAATAAATTAGTTTAAAAATAATTTTATTATTATAAAAATTATTTTAAATGAAAATAAAGTGTTTAAAGATATTTTGAGTTATAAAATATAACTTTTAATATTTAAAGGATAATTTCACTAATAATTTAAATTTTAATGATTATTAATTTATTATTAATGATATTAAATTTATTTAATAATAAATATTTATAAAATAGTTTTATTAATTTAAAAATCATTTAAAAAGGATATAAATAAATTTAAAATATTTTAAGTTATAATTAATGACTTCTAATATTTTGTTAAATAATACATTAATGCTTTAATATTAATGGTAATTATTTAAAAATGATTTTAAATGTTTTAAAAATCATTTAAGGGTAATATTAATACTTTAAAAATATTTTGAGTTATTATAAATAACTTTAATATTTTGGCAATAGTTTCATTAATAGTTTAATATTAATTAAATATTAATGATAATAGAATTACTTAATATTTAAATCATTTAAAAATAATTTCAGTGTTTGAAAATTCATGATAAATTATAATAAATGTTTAAAAATTATTATAAGTCATTTAAAAATAATATGACTGATACTTGAAAATATTGAGTTACAGAATAGAGTCTTAGACTCGATAATTACCCGATAAAGCCGTCGGTACACCGACATGTTTCAAAAATTGATCTGGACTTAGATAATTTGATTTGATAGGTGTTTATTTGTGATTCAATGGTTGTTAAACATATGTGATAATGTGATTAGGTAATGTGCTGACTACAATAAGCAGTGCTACGTATTATAATATGTTATTCTAATCAGTAAAATGATCTTAATACTGATAGGTGTTATATAAAAGATAAAACTAAGTTGCAAATTGTAAGCAGCGTACCAAGCAAGTATCTTACCTTTGCATTTTCTTTATACAATGGACATGCGTAAGAATGTTTTTAAATTATATTATTATTGTACAGAATATTAACCCTATATTATATACGCTCATTGCTTATTAACATGTTAGTATATGGTAATTCAGATATATATTATGTTCGTTAATTTATATAAATAGTTATACAAGTGTCCCCACTTGGATAATCATTATATTTAATCACATGTTGATACACCTTTGTCAATTACCCGTATATATATATATATATATATATATATATATATATATATATATATATATATATATATATATATATATATATATATGTTGAATTATAAATTATTATTGAACAAGATAAAACTTTTGATTTGGAACCCAGACAAGTATGAACATCCTTACACGGAAAACTTTTATGCGCCCAAGGCGGACAGAGTGAACAATACCCTCGTTCTTGCATGTAATATTGATAAATGCAGGGTACAACAGGCTGATCACCCCCGTGCCCGTAAGTTATGACGGTTTACAGATGAATTTCTGTTTAACCTTTTCGAAAATGAAAATTATGTTAATAGTATGTCACCTTAACCCTAGTTATAGCCATTATGTAGTTTCAAAAATTTGATAGAGAGTTGTTATGTTATTATTATCGGTTCAGATTACTTCACAACTATTGACTTGTTGTAGAAGGGTAGTACAAAGAAAATATTTAAACTCTTTCAGCTTTTATATATATATATATATATATATATATATATATATATATATATATATATATATATATAATGGCTATTACTTACTGGGCACTCAAATGTTGATCCTTGCTTAATTTAAATGTTTTCAGCTATGTGTGAACAACCAGAGAGCTCTGCTAAGAACAAAGGAAAAGGAAATGTTGCTGAATGAACGCAAATGCTATTATTATGTAATAGTTGACTTTATTAAGATAAGTATGATATATATTATATATCATAGGTTGTAATGAATGTTTAAAGGTTACATACTTGGGATTCAGACTCTAATAAATATGTAAATTAAGTTGATCTTTATATTATTGTTATTATTATTAGTATTATTACGCTCATAGAAATGGTATCGTGAAGCACCGAGTTCGGGTTTCAAGTACCCGGATTTGGGGGCTTTACAGGTTGGTATCAGAGCTTTAGGGTTAGAAACCTTAGGTGGGATAGACCTTAGGCTATAACCTTAGAATAGAGGGAAACGTTGAAAATATAAATAACTCATATAGAGTTTAAAAAGAGATGAATTGAATAAATTCATCGTCAAACAAAATAAAAGATAACTTATATAAAACTCTTATTTGTTGTGTGTATATACTATATACTAATTAGAATAATTTATGTGTGTAGATGTCTGGTAGAAAAGGCTTGTTATATGCATATAGCATGAAGAAGGATCAAATCCATACCCCCGAGCTGATATTGAAGCCAATAGCTAAAATAGAGGCTCACGATGAAAACAACTCAGACGAGGTGGTTATTGTAGAAAACGTAATACCAGATTCGGAGATGGTGGAGCTGACAGATAGTGATTCGGACACTAAAGTTGAAGCTGATCAAGCATCAACGGAGGTGCAAAATCTGAGGAACAAGGTTTCTTCTCTGGAAAGGCTGTGGGAAATAGAAAAATTGTTGAATAATCAACTGCGTCAAGCGTTAATAGAAACAATGGAAGAACAAGATAAGCTTAAAATCCAAATTGATCAGATGGGAGCCTCAAGCAACACATTGTGTGTAGCTCCGAGCAAGAAGGGAAAAAGAAAGATAGAAGACCAGGACTTAGGAAAATTCGACAAGAAGAAAGGGAAAAGAATATGTTATCTTTGCGATTATTAGGGACATACCACTCTGTATTGTCCTGACTATAAACCAGGAGCATGTTTTATTTGTGGGATAGAAGGTCATCAGGCAAAATGTTGTCCAAGGAAAAAGGCGTAGCAAGTAGGTAGTATAGGTTATGTAGTGTAGGCGTGTTTAATGTAATAAGTGTGCTTAGTTGTCTGTGTAATGTAATATTCTAAAACTTTTGTAATGATCAAGTTTGTAAATCCCGACTTTTGTAGTCATAAAGGGATAGCTGATGATTAAAGCAGTACGTGTTATGCTATGTAAAATATTCGTTGAATGAATATGAATCTAAGTTTAAGTAATGAAATGAGTTTAATATATCAAACTTATATGATAAGGTTTAGAATGTAAGTTAAATTTATGATTTTTACTTAACCAGATAATACCGCCAAGACGTCGAACTCGAAATCAAAGGGCAGAAGAATCTGTCAATAACGTTGAGGGATAACAACAAGCAAACCCGATGCAGCACTTTGCGAACATGGTAGCTCAGGCTATGCAACAGGGAATACTAGTCGTAGGGAACCAGCCGGACAACCGATTAGCAAACTTCAAAGATTTTAAGGCTGTAGGACCGCTAAAATTCAGAGGTACAACTGACCCTGTGGAAGCCCAGACTTGGGTTAAAGAAATTGAAAAAGCATTCGTGATAGCTAGGGTAGCTGAGCGGCAGAAGACTATTTTTGCCACTTACATGATGAAGGGTGACGCAAACTTTTGGTGGAAAGCAAATCAGGCGAGGGCAGGAGCAGGTGTAGTTACTTGGGATAGGTTCAAAACTTTGTTTTTCGAAAACTATTTTTCATCTAGTATGCAGGCTAGAATGGAGGTTAAATTTTTAGAGTTAAAGTAGGAGAATATGACGGTGTCAGAATATGCCGCTAGGTTTAATCAGTTGGCTAGGTTTGCCCCGCATCAAGTTGATACGGAGGCTAGAAAAGCGAGAAGGTTTGAGCTGGGATTAAAACCCTGGCTCTACAATAAGGTGGTAGTGTTGCAGATCCCTACATTTGTAGCACTCATGGATAAAGCGATTATAGCTGAGGAGGGGAGTGAGGCCATGAGACTTTACAACAAAGAGAGGAATAATAAGGGTAAGATCGAAGGATCTAGGAAGGTGGAAATTAATAGTGGGGGAAAGAGTGGAGATGACAAGAGGAAGGTGAACAACTTTGAGAATGTGCAGGTGAAGCAAGAAGGTGTGAAGAAACAGACTGTGCCGTGTAAGAATTGTGGAAAGAACCACTCTGGAGAATGTCTGAAGGAAAAGTTTGTTTGCTATAAGTGCGGGCAGGAGGGCCATATCTCTCTCAACTGCCCCAATCCTAGGATGAACAATGGGTGTTTTCTGTGAGGATCGACTGAGCACAAGGTGAAATATTGTCCGAAGAGGAGGGCGGAGGTAGGAAGTGTGAACACGGGCACTGACAGCGGGACTTTGGCAATCACAGGACCGACTTCGTCAAACAAACCAATAAAATCAACAGCAAGGGTCTACAATATGACTGTCCAGGATATGATGACAGCTGGAAATGCAACTCCAGGTATTATTCATACAACTTTTATTTTATTATACATGATTTTCCTATCTATAGTAAATTATTTTATAATGAAATTTTGAGGGAGGAATTTGAGTTCTTTTAGAAATTAAATTTCCGTTTAATCAGAAAGACAAGCTTTATGTGACTAGTTAAAAATCAGTTCGATTAAAGTTGATCAAGATCTAACTGCAATGTACCCTGTATGTATAGGTTTTAAAACGATGATTCCGGGGACGCAATCTTTATAAGGGAGGGTGAATGTAACGACCTGATATTTTCTATATAAATTAAATCAGAAATTTTGCATATAATTTTTTTTAATTTTATTTTAAGAATGAGGACTTGTACAAGATATTGTGTATATGTATTTATGTGATAAATAAAAATATATTTATTACATGAATATTTACAAATAATTTTATTTTTGAATTATTGATTATTATAAAGTATATTCTTATAATAATTAATTTTATAGTAGAAATATTTTTATTAATTATTTTTCATGAAAATATAAACATATATTATTTAAATAATATATGTAATAATTTTTAGAATTATTATAATAATTAATTATTTTATTATATGAATTTATGTAAGATTAATTAAGTTAATTATTTTACCTTAATTATTAAGGTTAAATATGGAAGAATAAATCAGATATGGATGTCAAGCTTTCTTAGCTCATGTTACAGATATAAACAAAAATACGTCAATTTTGAATGATATTTCTATTGTTAATGAATTTTCTGACATATTCCCTGAAGAACTTCCTGACCTACCCCCTAGAGCGAGAAATTATATTTTGTATCGACCTTGAACCTGGTACAAAACTCCTTTCCAAAGCCCCATATCGAATGACTCCTATTGAACTTCAAGAGTTAAAGACCTAATTGCAGAAATTGTTAGACATTGGTTTTATTCGTCCTAGTACGTCTCCTTGGGGTGCTCCTGTTCTATTCGTGAAGAAGAAAGATGGAAGTATGCGACTTTGTATTGATTATCGGGAGTTGAATCATGTTACCATCAAAAATAGGTACCCATTGCCTCGCATTGATGATCTGTTTGACCAGTTGCAAGGAGCCAAATTCTTTCCAAAGATTGATCTTCGTTCCGGATATCACCAGTTGAAGATTATAACTGATGACATTCCAAAGACTGCTTTTAGAACTCGATACGGGCATTATGAATTCTTAGTCAGGTCTTTTGGATTGACTAATGCTCCTGTTGTCTTTATGGACATGATGAACCGAGTATTCAAGGAATATTTGGATCACTTTGTGGTCGTCTTTATTGATGACATCCTCATATACTCCAAAAGCCGTGAAGACCATGAGCAACACTTGAGGCTGATACTTCAAAAGCTTCACGAAAATAAGCTTTATGCCAAGTTAAAGAAATGCAAGTTCTGGCTTGAGGAAGTTGCATTCCTTAGGCACGTGATATCAAATCATGGAATATCTGTTGACCCAGCAAAGATTGATGAAATTCAAAGCTGGGAGCAACCAAAATCAGTGACCGAAGTACGTAGCTTTCTCGGCTTAGCTGGTTATTATCGGAGATTCGTGGAAGGATTTTCTCGAATCGCTACTTTATTAACTCAGCTGACTCGAAAAGATACAAAGTTCGGTTGGAGTGAGGAATGTGAGAAGAGTTTTTAAGAACTCAAGAGAAGACTCATTTCAGCACCTGTTCTGACAATACCATCTGGCTCGGAGGGATTTATATGCTTCAGGCAAAGGGTTAGGATGTGTTCTCATGAAACATGGGAAAGTCATAGCCTATGCCTCGCGACAACTCAAAGAATATGAGAGGAATTATCCTACTCATGATCTAGAGTTGGCAGCAGTCGTTTTTGCGCTTAAGATTTGGAGGCATTACATGTATGGAGAGAAGGTGAAGATCTATACGGATCATAAAAGCCTCAAATATTTCTTCACTCAAAAGGAACTCAACATGCGACAACGACGATGGCTTGAGTTTTTGAAAGATTATGATCATACCATCCAATACCAACCTGAAAAAGCGAACGTAGTAGCTGACGCATTGAGTAGAAGATCATATGCGGGTACAAGTGCATTATTGTCAACGCAAAGGCCCATTGTGTATAACTTGAAAAGGATGGAAATAGAGTTAAAGACTCCTGGAACCCATGTGATGATGGCGAATATACGAGTGGAACCGACTTTAATCAATAAAGTCAAAGCTGCTCAAACGACAGAACTGGAGCTAATGCGTATGGAAGAAAGTGCAAGAGGGTGTTATTCTAGAAGCAAGAATCGATGAAGAAGGAATACTTCGAGTTAACTCCAGACTTTGTGTTCCTAACGATTCTGACTTGAAGTATAAAATCATGATGGAGACGCACAACACACCGTTTGCAATCCATCTTGGGAGTACCAAAATGTATCGTGATCTTCGACATACATTTTGGTGGAGCAATATAAAGAGAGAGATAGTGGGGTTTATCTCAAAGTGTCTACCTTTTCAACGAGTCAAGGCGGAGCATCAAGTGCCAAAAGGTCCATTGCAACCACTTGAAATTTTAAAATGGAAATGGGAGCACATTACTATGGATTTTGTTACTGGTCTTCTCAAGGTTTCTCAAGGCATAGATGCGATTTGGGTCATTGTTGATAGGTTGACCAAGTCTGTTCATTTCTTATCGATACGAGAAACTTATACACTTGAACGTCTTGCTGGTATGTACATAAAAGAGATTGTAAGATTGCATGGTATGCCAATATCCATAGTTTCTGATCGAGACCCAAGATTAACTTCAAGATTTGGGGTTAGTTTGCAAAAAGCTATAGGCACAGATTTACGATTTAGTTCGGTATATCATCCTCAAACGGATGGGCAGTCAGAAAGGACTATTCAAACTCTTGAAGATTTATTAAGACTTTGTGTCCTTGACTTCAAGGGAAGTTGGAACAAGTTCTTACCATTGGTGGAGTTTTTCTACAATAATAGTTATCAAGCAAGTATTGGCATGGCTTCATTTGAGGCGTTGTATGGAAGAAAGTGTCGTTCTCCAGTATGCTGGGATGAGGTGGGTGAAGCAATGTTGTTGGGACCGGATTTGGTTCGTATGACTACGGAAAAGATTCAAACGATCCAATAATAGTTATCAAGCAAGTATTGGCATGGCTCCATTTGAGGCGTTGTATGGAAGAAAGTGTCGTTCTCCAGTATGCTGGGATGAGGTGGGTGAAGCAACGTTGTTGGGACCGGATTTGGTTCGTATGACTATAGAAAAGATTCAAACGATCCAACAACGTATAAAAACCTCACAAGATCGACAAAAGAGTTATGCTATTCTTCATCGAAAGGACGTGGAATTCGATATTGGAGATCATGTGTTGTTACGTGTTGCTCCATAGAAAGGAGTTACGAGATTTAGAAAGAGAGAAAAGCTCAATCCTCGATTCATTGGCCCATTTTTAATCCTCGAACGAGTAGGAATTGTGGCCTATAGACTCGCTTTACCGCCAAGTATGTCTCGTGTTCATAATGTTTTTCACATATCTATGTTACGTAAATATGTGAAAGACCCGAACCACATTATTTTGTTAGAACCGGACGAAATAGCAGAAGATTTAACGTATGAAGAGGTTTCTGTTAAAATCTTGGATAAGAAGGATCATATTCTACGCTCCAAGGTTATACCTCAAGTCAAAATTTTGTGGAGAAATCACGATGTGGAGGAAATGACTTGGGAGTTAGAATTTGAGATGAAGTCAAGATATCCTCACCTCTTCGACATACCAGGTACGTACCCTAATTTTGAGGGCAAAATTTCATAAGAAGGGGAGGTTGCAAGACCCCAACTTTTTAATAAAGATGATTTTTCTATAAATATCATTTTTGAATATTATAGAATGAATTTGATATAAAGTTATAGTTGTGGGTAGTATTTACAAATTTTGCAAAGTATGCAAGTTGTTTTATAATATTCGATTGGTCGGGGAATATTCGTTTTAACAGGGAATATTCGTACGACGACACAATCATTGGTGGACCCCACAACGGAGTTATTGTCGGATTGAGAAAATGACAAAAATATTTTTATGAAAATAACGGCGGAAGTTTTACAGTTAAAATTGTTGAACTACTAGATAGTAAAAGTACAGTAATACGCGCGGTTGCATAGTAGCACACGGTATTGTTTATTGATGCTTACGTAAGAAGTCACTCAATTATACTCAATTATTACTACAGTAATTGCTGCATCATATCTCTCATATTATTGATTCAATTATTATCACAGTATCATCTGCATAATATGTTATATTATTAAATCAATAATTGAGACGACAAAGTTATTTATATTATTAAATTGTAATATTTACAATGTCTAGAAGTTCTGTCAAGGAGAGGTTTGGTCACCTAATTGCGCGCCAATAGGGAGAAATCCTTATTGGAAAGCCCCATTTTTCCTGGGAACGACCTGGTTGTTAAATATTGTGAGTTATAATATTAATGATGAATGTTATTAAAAATTGGAGTTGAGTTCGGAGTTGAATTTGGAGACGCGAACGTGATATTTGAGTCCGGAACGATGAAATTAGTAAAAATAGGCTATAAACACAAAATTTTCCGGGGTTAACTATTTGGTCAAAATGTCAATAGTTGACTTTTTCGGGAAAAGTCAAACTTCAAAATTTCAAAATTTATATTGTTGATAAAAATAGTTCCATTGTGTTGGGATTATTAGTGTTAGTGGAAATCGAAATTTATTTCGATAATAATTGATGTCTAGAGGTTATATTGACCAATCGGGTAATTAACCAGAAAATGATCAATTGATTGCTATTAATTCACATGATTATAACTATTTGTTCACATGTGTGTACTATTGATTTACATTCTTGTTACTATTAGGAGAGTTGGTGCAAGATTGATAATACTTGCATGACTAAGTTAAAAATGGAGGTATAGATGGAGGTACTATACTGTAATTCGTATTTTCACATGTCTAGAACTATTAATTCACATGATTTACTATTGAATCACATTATTTACTATTAAGGGAGGTGGTGCAAGTTTGATAATACCTTCATGACTAAATTAAAAATAAAGGAAAAGTCGAAGGTATTATACTGTAGTATTCTAAGCCTCAAAACGTGCAATTATCAAAACTATATTTTCGTATAAATAGAAGCTCATTTCTTCATCATTCTTCACCAATTCACGCAAGCTATAAAACAATTATTATAGAGAGAAATTTTAGAGAGAAAGAAGAATAGAAGTCTGCTACCTCTCTACTCCAGTATCCAGTTTCTTTCTAAGGTAATGAGTATTATTTCTTTCTTTCATCTTCATGAAGAGAACTTCAGTTATTCCATTCTTTATTATTATGTTGGAATAACCTGTCTATGCGAAGTACCGCATACATGGTAAAATTCTTCTGTTATTCAATTCTTTATTATTCTGTTAGAACATCCTGTCGGTGCTTTACGCATGACCTAGTTCAGTTATTTATTATTCTGTTGGAACATTCTGTCTGTGCTTTAAGCATGACCTGGTTTCGTTATTTATTATTCTGTTGGAACATCCTGTCTGTGCGTTTACACATGACCTGGTTTCGTTGTTTATTATTCTGTTGGAATATCCTGTCTGTGCGTTTACGAATGACCTGGTTCCATTATTTATTATTCTATTGGAATAACATGTCTGTGCGGTCTATCTCATACCTGGTGATTTTTTTATTCCATTCTTTATTATACTCAGTTGGTTAAAGTTTTGACTTCTGTACTCCATGAAATTAGTGGAATATCCTTGATATTTACACTTTATCCAGTATCTTTTTATGGAAATATTCTTCTGAGCATTCTTAAATTTTACTCTATAAAGAAGTATCATGTTGACAATTTGGACGTTATTAGTTCATGGATAAATTAATTCTTGAACTTGTTTTATTGAATTCGTATATCATTGTCATCATCCTCATGTTTATATTAGGTTGAAAGTCATCTGTGGCCTGTAGGGCATAGATGGACTTAGTATGATTATGACCAGGGATTATTCGGTATAATCATGACCGTAATGTTACAAATGATGAGGTAAAAGTTCTCATTGGCCCGTAGTGCATTGATGGATAGTTGTTGGCATGATCATGACCATGTATGAATACACGAATATCCTTGGCCCGTAATGCATGGATAATTTGTGGTTGTGATACTAATGAATATCCTTGGCCGTAGTGCAGCGAAGATGTGGATTATTTATTAAACTGAGTCTCAGCGATAAAAGTGATGAAAAACCTTTTAAATCATAAAAGATAGTAAATTTTATTCTCTACTTGACTCTTTTAATGAATTGCTTGTTCCACTGCAGTTAAACTTGATGTTTGTTATGTTTTATCAGTTTAACACTGTTGAAGGCTAACGATAATTTATTCTACATTATCTTAGTCATAATATTTCTTACTAGGCTAGTTGAGCTCACCCTTTTGCTTTCATTATTCTCTTCAGGAAATGAGAACGTAGCCGGGACTAGTCGGGGAACGGAGTGACGGTCCAGATGATAGTATTAGTAGTCATCACTATTCTGTTAAACAGTGTGACAATAAATGTAATGAGGACTCCATTGAGTGTGGATATTGTCTAGATGATAATATTTGTATTGAAACTCATAGCATATGTTTGTCTTATTTTACACGACAGCTGTATAATTAAGTTTTTTATTGTATTTTGTACCATGTATTTGACGACTCAAGATGTGTGATGTATACCTATTTTGGGGGCGTCACACAATTCATATTTATAGCACTGAAAAATTAAAATATAATTAATATTATATTATTATTCTCATCCCTTGATCAAAATCCAAATTTAGGATTTGGATTCCATATCTGGTTTATCTTTCATATACAACATCAATAATTAAGCTAAAATAATTAACTTAAATATTCTGAACAAATTTATATAATAAAATATTCATTATTATAATTCTAATAATCATTTTATATATTATTTAAATAATATAAAATCATGTTTTCATGAAAAATAATTAATAAAAACATTTCTGCTTACAAAAATTAATTACAATAAGAATATAATTTGTAAATGATTAATAATTCTAAAATTATTTATAATTTTAAAATTATTTATAATTTTTTAGGTACTAAATATATTTGCATTTATCATACACATTACTTGACACTTATTCATTAAAATAAATAAATAAATAAATAATTATATGTAAAATTTCTTATTTATTTATTTGAAAAATATTGGGTTATTACATAATCTTCTCTAGCACCTTCAATACTAAGCCTACTAAAAAGTAACTTGTTTTAGTCTAAACATCCTTATACCTTAGTACAGTCCATCAACTTACCATATATTATGAGTTCAGGAACTTTCCACAATAATATGAGTTTAAGAACTATCCAGACAGACTATAGGCGTCCATTCGCTGAGACGTTCGAAAATATACCATATTATTATGAGTCACGAACTTACCATAAGTATGATTTTCAAGAACTCGCACCTAACTTATCGTTCTCTACCTCTCAAGTATATACATGAGAAAAGATTCACCTTCTCGTCATATACATCTCGATAGCGTGACCAATTCCAATGATTATAACTGTAATAAGCCAAGCAGTTGTTATACCAAGGACAAACCTCTACCCATAACAAAGGTTCATACAACTCAGCTATCACATGAATCCTCAATTGAAATTTTATAAATTCTAAATCTCTCTTTACTTAATACGAATTTCTTTAATTCGTATGCTATCCTTCACAACTCAATCTGAGTTCTTCTTCCCGTACTATTTCATAGTACCCTTCATTCATAGCATTAGCTATAAATCATTCATCGTTTAACAACTCATCTGTTACTATGAATCACAATGATCACGTGGTGATCTTCTTATCTTTCTCTCTACGATTATAGTCTTAGGTACTCCTACCTAAGGTTTATAACCTATCAGCTCTGATACCAACTTGTAACGCCCCGAAATTTGGTCTATCTTCACACCCAGATTCCGTATGTCACGAGTACATCATTCATCCAATATACATCACTATATACTGAAATATAACAACATACACTCTCAAATCCCAAGTTCTAAGAACCTTTTAACCTTTTCTTATTACAAATAATGATAAATACATTATTCATTTCATCTTACAAGAGTGACTTTTATCCGCCACCAAGGATACATAACAGTTCCTTAAACTAGTCTATAGTTCAAATTCAACTTTCTATATTACAAGTCTTCACTTGATTTTCTCGTTCATTCACATTCTGAATAGCACTTCATCTGGTTACCGTCAGCTTGATCTTTATGGGATCCTTAAGTTCTTCTAACCTCATTCGCTGAAAATGTTATTCATTTAAAGCATGTGTGGGCATTTAATTACCCAACAAGTCACAACAGTTGAACACATAACTTCAAGAGTTTAAACGTTCCTTTAGAACTTCGATAACCGAACAAAGATTGTGAAGTAGCTTGAATAATAGGAATAGTCTCGATTCCTATCATCTTAAAATATCAGTCACTTTCACTTTGAAATACTTTTATTCCTCTACCTTTTTCATACACATTCTTTCTGGCTAGAATCATTAGCACAGACTTAACAATAACGGTTCATGTATAAACAGAACATACTTGTATTGAACAGCTCAATCAGAGAACAGTTCATATCATAGAAACACCGAAGTGTTCAAATTATGGCACAAGGCCTCATACGTTCTACCACCTTGTACAAATATCGCACATTCTCGCATAGACAGAACTTCTCAAGTTCAACATCTGAGAAGTTCAAGAAACTAGCATTCATTTAGAATATGAATGAAGTTAGGAAACTTGCCTTACGCACAGCTACAGCTTAAAGTTTATGCTGAACTGCTCATTCTAATTCCTCTATCATATAAGAAAATAATACATACCCCAATTAGTCATATAATTGACTTGCGCATTGGTTTAAGCTTAACTTTACTTCTTAGGATTCGCGTTCTTGAAATTTAATTTTACGTGACTAAGAAATTCGGTCTACGGCTTCATGACATGCGGAGATGTCGTACTCATACGTTCATCATCTTTGATGATTTGCATTCTTATCTTCTTATTACAACTTCTCTAGGACTCAGCACACATCGTTCCTCTGCTAGTAGTCCATATGGTACTCTGAGTGGTTTCCCACAAACAACCAACAAACAAGTTCTTGTCTCATCTACACTGCCATCACAGTGAGTTAGATCGATTTCCAGTTTCATATATACCTTCGCTCTCTGAAGGAATTGTTTAGCCTAGCTCCCATATGTCAACTATCAAAAGTTACGATTGCACCACAACCTAACTTATCTTAACTTATCCGAACTATTAACTATATTGTTTGTTAAGTCAATTTCTTATTCCTTTTAGCTTTTTGACAACTAAATGCTATACCTCAGGATTCATTCTTATCCGACTCACATTCGAATTTCATTAATCTTATTACCGTTCATTATGGCTTTCTTGATGATTTATATCTTACTTACTACCTTCGTTAACGTCTACGTCATACAACCAGGGTATACTTAGAACGTTCGTTTGACGCGAATACGATTCACGAGGATAATTTACATATTCAACGTTCACGTTGCTCGTCTCTTAACCTCTCATTCAACTTTACTAAAGGTTTTAATCGCTTTTAATCGTTATCCATCCCATGAACCCCATGTTCTTTATTCTTTCTTAATTTTGAAGCCATACCGTTCGTTGTATGCTAAGACTGATCGTTCATCGCAACAACATTGCGTTCATAGCGTCTATACGCTTTACACTTATCTCTTATTACCATAACATAACATCGAAGTGTTATTCATTACTTTTGTCACTCAACGTCTAAGGAATTTCAATCATAGTAACCCCCCACGTTCGTTTATAGCGACTACGGTCCCCAGATATCGGTTCCATAACCCGCTTTCACATTCTTTTAATCTCGTTTAATATTTTCGTTCAACCTTCATTGAAGGTTTAAAACACTTAATTAAGTGTTACATTAGTTGAACATTATATTCTTTATCTTTCCTTATGTTTTCCCCAAGAGCTGATGTAACGCCCCCAAAATAGGTCCATTCCATCCAACCCATTTTGAGTCGCCAAATACATGGTACAGATAACAACTACAACTTTATTACAACAATTGTCGTGCAAAATACAACAACACATATGCTATGAGTTTGGGTACAAATATATACCAACTGTGACTCATGTCCCATCAGTGGACAGCACCTCACAATGACACATTACATAAAGGTATAGTCAAAAACTGTTTTAGAAATTAGAATCTTTGGGAAGTGCTCAAGGAAACCCTCGTACATGGGAGGCCATGCTTCTAGGTTATGATAGATATCATATGAACACCGAATTATCCTTGGTTAACCCAATAAACCCCAAAGAAAAATAAGAAAATTACTATCATATTCTTCCCAATGGTGAGTCTTCTCTCGACTTATCGTTATCTCAACTGTCTCTAATTGAGAATTATACTTCAAAGAAACACCAAGATTATATAGGTAGTGCTCGTAGATATACTCAGCAAGTGGATGTGCACAACCATGTCTTATGATGACTCGAGGTTGTGTGTCGTTAGACATCTTGTATGATAGTGGCAAAACACCCTTCCAACGTTGGGTTCGCCTCACCCTAGATGATTTACCAAATATAACTACTAAATGAACTTTTCTATACTGCTTCGGGAGAACCTCCACAGCTAGAGACCACCGTTCTATTTTTCTGTTACCCTCGCTCGACCCAGCTACACTCTTATTACCTGAAAGGAATTATGAAGCAAAAGGGTGAGCACAACTAGCTCAGTAAAGAATATCATGACTAAAGATAAATTATCAATAGTCTTCAACAGTAATAAATCAGAGATTTAGAACATATGGTAGATGATAAAACTTTTCAACCATAGTTGCAGCGGAACGAGCAATCCATTAGAAGAGTCACATAGACCATAAAGTCTATTATCTTCTCCATGTTAAAAGTCCACCAACAATATTTTATCCCTATAACATCAATCAACAGTTCCTGTCCACAATCATATAAATAACTCATAATCATAATTGTAGTTCTAAATTTCTCTTCGCATTCAGGACGAAGATAATTTTCATCATCTGTCTTTACCTGAAACATCAAAGATCATGATTATACCAAATCACAGTTCCTGTTCATAATCATACTAATAAATTCATCTTTGCACTACAGGCCAAAGATATTCATCAACAAACCATCTTTGCACTACGGGCCAAAGATATTCAATATCAGTTCATCTTCGCACTACAGGCCAAAGATATTCATCACTAATTCATCTTTGCACTACAGGCCAAAGATATTCATCAACAGTTCATCTTTGCACTACAGGCCAAAGATATTCATCAATAATTCATCTTTGCACTACAGGCCAAAGATATTCTTCAACAGTTCATATTTGCACTACAGGCCAAATATATTCACATCTCAAAGAAATATATAATTATTTCAGAATTTATATAAACAATAATTATAACCATGTTAATCATTTCATCTTTACACTTAAGCTAAAGATATTCAATTATAAATTCAATGGTCATGATCATACCAGTTAACAATTCATCTTTGCACTACATGCTAAAGATATTCCTCAGTCACGATCATACCCATAATTTACCCATCTTTACACTCAAGTGAAAGAGAAATTCAACATCAGGGTTATAAAAATGTTATATATGATAATAAAAATAATATGATCAACATATAGTTTTAATCTCAAGAGTAATATTCATAAATCAACTATAATTTGGTTAGAAAAAGAAACCAATTTTGTCATAAATAGTAACTCGTGAATAGTAACCCGTGAATAGTAACTCGTGAATAGTAACTCATGAATAGTAACTCGTGAATAGTAACTCGTGAATAGTAACCCCGACATGAAAAGTTTCAAATTTGATAAAAAGTTCAGATCAATACTTCGGCATAATGATATTAAAGAAAATAATATCATTTAAGAAGAAATAACATCTCTTACTATCCCTTACAATCCCTTACCTCAAAAGAGCAGTACTCCTGACTGGAATAACGCTGAACGAACTTGCACCGTATAACACTCAAGATATCAAATACTCACAAGAATACACTCGATAATATAGAGAGAGAAATAGAGAGAAAACTTCCGTTTCTGGTGTGATTTTCAATTCTAACCTAAGCACCCTATTTATAAGAAAATGCTTAGAACACCAAAGCAGAAAATTGAATATAATAATAATATAATTACAAAATATTCAAGCCCACCTCTATATACTTGAATTCAGCCATAAACACATGCTAACCTTCTAGAAAAAGTAAGAAAAAACGTTTTTCTTAATAAAAATAATTAAAACTTCCAAAAATCAATAATTTCGGAACTTCAGAACTTCAATAATTCATAATAAATAGCCCTTTTATCAGAAAATTCGAATCTCGCGAGTTTTTATAGGAAATTCAATTCTCTACAACTTTGCAGAAGAAAGTTTTTCCAAATTCCAAACAGAACTTGACCGAAATCCACAAACGGATGATTTTACAATCTATAATAAATTTTCGGTCAAGAATTGTGTCCACCAACACACAAAACATGTGTTAAACATTTAATCCAACAAAAATACTTTTCCTCCTCATTTATTCATATATCCCACATTCATTGCAAAAATATCACCATTAATATATTATTAAAATAATATATTTAAATGAATTATTTTATCAGAAAAAGATAAAATATTAATTTTTAACAATTGTCACATTAAAATTTTCTCCATCTATATCCACATAAAATCAATATTTTTCTCATCATATAAATCAATAATTAATTATACACAAATAATATTACAGAACCACAGTACTGGCAACCAGGCCGTTCCTAGGAAAGAGGGGGCTTTCCAATAAGGATCTCTCCTTACTGGCGCGCAATTAGATGACCAAACCTCTCCTTAGACAGAACTTTCTAGACATTGCCAATAATATTATCTAATAATATTATTCAGATAATATGAATTATTGCTCCGATAATAGAAAATACTGTGTAGTGATAATTATTAAAACAACAGTAATATAAAATATCAACGCAGCAATTATTGAATCAATAAAATAAAATACTGAACAGTAATTACTGTAACAATTATTGAGTAATGCCTTCTTACGTAAAAATCAATAATTGGTGCAATACCGTGTGCTACTGTGCAACAACGCGTATTACTGTGTTTTAACCACCGGATATTCCAACAGTGTTAACGGTAACAACTACGCCGTTATTTATAAACAACTTACTCTTGTCGTTTTCTTCATCCAATCGCTTTCCGTTATGGGGCCCACAAAAGACTGCGCCGTCGTACGAATATTCTCCGACAGTAAGAATATTCCACGACCAAGCGAATATTCCCCGACAACAATGAATATTTTATAACCACTTGTGTATTTCGAAAAAAATTCATATATCACCCTTAACTTTAACATTTATCAATTTAACCATTTACTAAATAATAATTATAAGAAAAATTGAATACTTTTATTTCATAAAATTCGGGGTCTTACAATCTCCCCTCCTTATGAAATTTCGTCCTCGAAATTTACGTACCTGGTATTTCAAAGAGTTGAGAATACCTTGCTTTCATTTCAGATTCTATCTTTCCTGTCATCATAATTTCTTCATTGCTCATCTCCTGTATTTCAGATATCATTCTAGAATACAGCTTCAAAACAAAGGTTAATTGAACAAATTAACATATCACATAATATCCCGATATTATGACCGACCAACAAATAAGCTTAGGTAGGACCCACTAGCGAAGGATTTACTCGTCTCTCTCCTCCTAGTCCTATTTCCCGATCTCCGCCAGAGATCATGTCCCTAAGCTCTAATACCAAATGTAACATTGGACACCATCATGTGTCAGCACCTCACAGTGGTACCTATCAGTTTGCCACCGCAGAACGGCGTCCCCTACGGAGAGTCTGGCTTCGGTGCATTCCCCATCAACAGGATGTCACCAGCAAGAGGCTCGGGGCTCTTTACATATAGCTCTGATACCAACTGTAACATTGGACACCATCATGTGTCAGCACCTCACAGTGGTACCTATCAGTTTGCCACCGCAGAACGGCGTCCCCTACAGAGAGTCTGGCTTCGGTGCATTCCCCATCAACAGGATGTCACCAGCAAGAGGCTCGGGGCTCTTTACATATAGCTCTGATACCAACTGTGACAAATGTCCCATCAGTGGACAGCACCTCACAATGACACATTACATAAAGGTATAGTCAAAAACTGTTTTAGAAATTAGAATCTTTGGAAAGTGCTCAAGAAAACCCTCGTACATGGGAGGCCATGCTTCTAGGTTATGATAGATATCATATGGATACAGAATTATCCTTGGTGGACCCAATAAACCCCAAAGAAAAATAAGAAAATTACTATCATATTCTTCCCAATGGTGAGTCTTCTCTCGACTTATCGTTATCTCAACTGTCTCTAATTGAGAATTATACTTCAAAGAAACACCAAGATTATATAGGTAGTGTTCGTAGATATACTCAGCAAGTGGATGTGCACAACCATGTCTTATGATGACTCGAGGTTGTGTGTCGTTAGACATCTTGTATGATAGTGGCAAAACACCCTTCCAACGTTGGGTTCGCCTCACCCTAGATGATTTACCAAATATAACTACTAAATGAACTTTTCTATACTGCTTCGGGAGAACCTCCACAGCTAGAGACCACCGTTCTATTTTCCTGTTACTCTCGCTCGACCCAGCTACACTCTTATTACCTGAAAGGAATTATGAAGCAAAAGGGTGAGCACAACTAGCTCAGTAAAGAATATCATGACTAAAGATAAATTATCAATAGTCTTCAACAGTAATAAATCAGAGATTTAGAACATATGGTAGATGATAAAACTTTTCAACCATAGTTGCAGCGGAACGAGCAATCCATTAGAAGAGTCACGTAGACCATGAAGTCTATTATCTTCTCCATGTTAAAAGTCCACCAACAATGTTTTATCCCTATAAAATCAATCAACAGTTCCTGTCCACAATCATATAAATAACTCATAATCATAATTGTAGTTCTAAATTTCTCTTCGCATTCAGGACGAAGATAATTTTCATCATCTGTCTTTACCTGAAACATCAAAGATCATGATTATACCAAATCACAGTTCCTGTTCATAATCATACTAATAAATTCATCTTTGCACTACAGGCCAAAGATATTCATCAACAAACCATCTTTGCACTACGGGCCAAAGATATTCAATATCAGTTCATCTTCGCACTACAGGCCAAAGATATTCATCACTAATTCATCTTTGCACTACAGGCCAAAGATATTCATCAACAGTTCATCTTTGCACTACAGGCCAAAGATATTCATCAATAATTCATCTTTGCACTACAGGCCAAAGATATTCTTCAACAGTTCATATTTGCACTACAGGCCAAATATATTCACATCTCAAAGATATTATATAATTATTTCAGAATTTATATAAACAATAATTATAACCATGTTAATCATTTCATCTTTACACTTAAGCTAAAGATATTCAATTATAAATTCAATGGTCATGATCATACCAGTTAACAATTCATCTTTGCACTACATGCTAAAGATATTCCTCAGTCACGATCATACCAATAATTTACCCATCTTTACACTCAAGTGAAAGAGAAATTCAACATCAGGGTTATAAAAATGTTATATATGATAATAAAAATAATATGATCAACATATAGTTTTAATCTCAAGAGTAATATTCATAAATCAACTATTATTTGGTTAGAAAAAGAAACCAATTTTGTCATAAATAGTAACTCGTGAATAGTAACCCGTGAATAGTAACTCGTGAATAGTAACTCATGAATAGTAACTCGTGAATAGTAACTCGTGAATAGTAACCCCGACATGAAAAGTTTCAAATTTGATAAAAAGTTCAGATCAATACTTCGGCATAATGATATTGAAGAAAATAATATCATTTAAGAAGAAATAACATCCCTTACTATCCCTTACAATCCCCTACCTCAAAAGAGCAGTACTCCTGACTGGAATAACGCTGAACGAACTTGCACCGTATAACACTCAAGATATCAAATACTCACAAGAATACACTCGATAATATAGAGAGAGAAATAGAGAGAAAACTTCCGTTTCTGGTGTGATTTTCAATTCTAACCTAAGCACCCTATTTATAGGAAAATGCTTAGAACACCAAAGCAGAAAATTGAATATAATAATAATATAATTACAAAATATTCAAGCCCACCTCTATATACTTGAATTCAGCCATAAACACATGCTAACCTTCTAGAAAAAGTAAGAAAAAATATTTTTCTTAATAAAAATAATTAAAACTTCCAAAAATCAATAATTTCGGAACTTCAAAACTTCAATAATTCATAATAAATAGCCCTTTTATCAGAAAATTCGAATCTCGTGTGTTTTTATAGGAAATTCAATTCTCTACAACTTTGCAGAAGAAAGTTTTTCCAAATTCCAAACAGAACTTGACCGAAATCCACAAACGGATGATTTTACAGTCTATAATAAATTTTCGGTCAAGAATTGTGTCCACCAACACACAAAACATGTGTTAAACATTTAATCCAACAAAAATACTTTTCCTCCTCATTTATTCATATATCCCACATTCATTGCAAAAATATCACCATTAATATATTATTAAAATAATATATTTAAATGAATTATTTTATCAGAAAAAGATAAAATATTAATTTTTAACAATTGTCACATTAAATTTTTCTCCATCTATATCCACATAAAATCAATATTTTTCTCATCATATAAATCAATAATTAATTATACACAAATAATATTACAGAACCACAGTACTGGCAACCAGGCCGTTCCTAGGAAATAGGGGGCTTTCCAATAAGGATCTCTCCTTACTGGCGCGCAATTAGATGACCAAACCTCTCCTTAGACAGAACTTTCTAGACATTGCCAATAATATTATCTAATAATATTATTCAGATAATATGAATTATTGCTCCGATAATAGAAAATACTGTGTAGTGATAATTATTAAAACAACAGTAATATAAAATATCAACGCAGCAATTATTGAATCAATAAAATAAAATACTGAACAGTAATTACTGTAACAATTATTGAGTAATGCCTTCTTACGTAAAAATCAATAATTGGTGCAATACCGTGTGCTACTGTGCAACAACGCGTATTACTGTGTTTTAACCACCGGATATTCCAACAGTGTTAACGGTAACAACTACGCCGTTATTTATAAACAACTTACTCTTGTCTTTTTCTTCATCCAATCGCTTTCTGTTTTGGGGCCCACAAAAGACTGCGCCGTCGTACGAATATTCTCCGACAGTAAGAATATTCCACGACCAAGCGAATATTCCCCGACAACAATGAATATTTTATAACCACTTGTGTATTTCGAAAAAAATTCATATATCACCCTTAACTTTAACATTTATCAATTCAACCATTTACTAAATAATAATTATAAGAAAAATTGAATACTTTTATTTCATAAAATTCGGGGTCTTACAATCTCCCTTCCTTATGAAATTTCGTCCTCAAAATTTACGTACCTGGTATTTCAAAGAGTTGAGAATACCTTGCTTTCATTTCAGATTCCATCTTTCCTGTCATCATAATTTCTTCATTGCTCATCTCCTGTATTTCAGATATCATTCTAGAATACAGCTTCAAAACAAAGGTTAATTGAACAAATTAACATATCACATAATATCCCGATATTATGACCGACCAACAAATAAGCTTAGGTAGGACCCACTAGCGAAGGATTTACTCGTCTCTCTCCTCCTAGTCCTATTTCCCGATCTCCGCCAGAGATCATATCCCTAAGCTCTGATACCAAATGTAACATTGGACACCATCATGTGTCAGCACCTCACAGTGGTACCTATCAGTTTGCCACCGCAGAACGGCGTCCCCTACGGAGAGTCTGGCTTCGGTGCATTCCCCATCAACAGGATGTCACCAGCAAGAGGCTCGGGGCTCTTTACATATAGCTCTGATACCAACTGTAACATTGGACACCATCATGTGTCAGCACCTCACAGTGGTACCTATCAGTTTGCCACCGCAGAACGGCGTCCCCTACGGAGAGTCTGGCTTCGGTGCATTCCCCATCAACAGGATGTCACCAGCAAGAGGCTCGGGGCTCTTTACATATAGCTCTGATACCAACTGTGACAAATGTCCCATCAGTGGACAGCACCTCACAATGACACATTACATAAAGGTATAGTCAAAAACTGTTTTAGAAATTAGAATCTTTGGGAAGTGCTCAAGGAAACCCTCGTACATGGGAGGCCATGCTTCTAGGTTATGATAGATATCATATGAACACAGAATTATCCTTGGTTAACCCAATAAACCCCAAAGAAAAATAAGAAAATTACTATCATATTCTTCCCAATGGTGAGTCTTCTCTCGACTTATCGTTATCTCAACTGTCTCTAATTGAGAATTATACTTCAAAGAAACACCAAGATTATATAGGTAGTGCTCGTAGATATACTCAGCAAGTGGATGTGCACAACCATGTCTTATGATGACTCGAGGTTGTGTGTCGTTAGACATCTTGTATGATAGTGGCAAAACACCCTTCCAACGTTGGGTTCGCCTCACCCTAGATGATTTACCAAATATAACTACTAAATGAACTTTTCTATACTGCTTCGGGAGAACCTCCACAGCTAGAGACCACCGTTCTATTTTCCTGTTACCCTCGCTCGACCCAGCTACACTCTTATTACCTGAAAGGAATTATGAAGCAAAAGGGTGAGCACAACTAGCTCAGTAAAGAATATCATGACTAAAGATAAATTATCAATAGTCTTCAACAGTAATAAATCAGAGATTTAGAACATATGGTAGATGATAAAACTTTTCAACCATAGTTGCAGCGGAACGAGCAATCCATTAGAAGAGTCACATAGACCATAAAGTCTATTATCTTCTCCATGTTAAAAGTCCACCAACAATGTTTTATCCCTATAACATCAATCAACAGTTCCTGTCCACAATCATATAAATAACTCATAATCATAATTGTAGTTCTAAATTTCTCTTCGCATTCAGGACGAAGATAATTTTCATCATCTGTCTTTACCTGAAACATCAAAGATCATGATTATACCAAATCACAGTTCCTGTTCATAATCATACTAATAAATTCATCTTTGCACTACAGGCCAAAGATATTCATCAACAAACCATCTTTGCACTACGGGCCAAAGATATTCAATATCAGTTCATCTTCGCACTACAGGCCAAAGATATTCATCACTAATTCATCTTTGCACTACAGGCCAAAGATATTCATCAACAGTTCATCTTTGCACTACAGGCCAAAGATATTCATCAATAATTCATCTTTGCACTACAGGCCAAAGATATTCTTCAACAGTTCATATTTGCACTACAGGCCAAATATATTCACATCTCAAAGAAATATATAATTATTTCAGAATTTATATAAACAATAATTATAACCATGTTAATCATTTCATCTTTACACTTAAGCTAAAGATATTCAATTATAAATTCAATGGTCATGATCATACCAGTTAACAATTCATCTTTGCACTACATGCTAAAGATATTCCTCAGTCACGATCATACCAATAATTTACCCATCTTTACACTCAAGTGAAAGAGAAATTCAACATCAGGGTTATAAAAATGTTATATATGATAATAAAAATAATATGATCAACATATAGTTTTAATCTCAAGAGTAATATTCATAAATCAACTATAATTTGGTTAGAAAAAGAAACCAATTTTGTCATAAATAGTAACTCGTGAATAGTAACCCGTGAATAGTAACTCGTGAATAGTAACTCATGAATAGTAACTCGTGAATAGTAACTCGTGAATAGTAATCCCGACATGAAAAGTTTCAAATTTGATAAAAAGTTCAGATCAATACTTCGGCATAATGATATTGAAGAAAATAATATCATTTAAGAAGAAATAACATCCCTTACTATCCCTTACAATCCCTTACCTCAAAAGAGCAGTACTCCTGACTGGAATAACGCTGAACGAACTTGCACCGTATAACACTCAAGATATCAAATACTCACAAGAATACACTCGATAATATAGAGAGAGAAATAGAGAGAAAACTTCCGTTTCTGGTGTGATTTTCAATTCTAACCTAAGCACCCTATTTATAGGAAAATGCTTAGAACACCAAAGCAGAAAATTGAATATAATAATAATATAATTACAAAATATTCAAGCCCACCTCTATATACTTGAATTCAGCCATAAACACATGCTAACCTTCTAGAAAAAGTAAGAAAAAACGTTTTTCTTAATAAAAATAATTAAAACTTCCAAAAATCAATAATTTCGGAACTTCAGAACTTCAATAATTCATAATAAATAGCCCTTTTATCAGAAAATTCGAATCTCGCGAGTTTTTATAGGAAATTCAATTCTCTACAACTTTGCAGAAGAAAGTTTTTCCAAATTCCAAACAGAAATTGACCGAAATCCACAAACGGATGATTTTACAGTCTATAATAAATTTTCGGTCAAGAATTGTGTCCACCAACACACAAAACATGTGTTAAACATTTAATCCAACAAAAATACTTTTCCTCCTCATTTATTCATATATCCCACATTCATTGCAAAAATATCACCATTAATATATTATTAAAATAATATATTTAAATGAATTATTTTATCAGAAAAAGATAAAATATTAATTTTCAACAATTGTCACATTAAAATTTTCTCCATCTATATCCACATAAAATCAATATTTTCCTCATCATATAAATCAATAATTAATTATACACAAATAATATTACAGAACCACAGTACTGGCAACCAGGCCGTTCCCAGAAAAGAGGGGGCTTTCCAATAAGGATCTCTCCTTACTGGCGCGCAATTAGATGACCAAACCTCTCCTTAGACAGAACTTTCTAGACATTGCCAATAATATTATCTAATAATATTATTCAGATAATATGAATTATTGCTCCGATAATAGAAAATACTGTGTAGTGATAATTATTAAAACAACAGTAATATAAAATATCAACGCAGCAATTATTGAATCAATAAAATAAAATACTGAACAGTAATTACTGTAACAATTATTGAGTAATGCCTTCTTACGTAAAAATCAATAATTGGTGCAATACCGTGTGCTACTGTGCAACAACGCATACTGTGTTTTAACCACCGGATATTCCAACAGTGTTAACGGTAACAACTACGCCGTTATTTATAAACAACTTACTCTTGTCGTTTTCTTCATCCAATCGCTTTCCGTTATGGGGCCCACAAAAGACTGCGCCGTCGTACGAATATTCTCCGACAGTAAGAATATTCCACGACCAAGCGAATATTCCCCGACAACAATGAATATTTTATAACCACTTGTGTATTTCGAAAAAAATTCATATATCACCTTTAACTTTAACATTTATCAATTTAACAATTTACTACATAATAATTCTAAGAAAAATTGAATACTTTTATTTCATAAAATTCGGGGTCTTACAGCTGAGCAGTTAAAAGCTCTTTTTGTCTTTTTCCCTACACTGGCGCTGCGGTGCCACTCTCCCTTCTATCTCTCGCTCCATGGCATGAGTTTGCAGTACCCGGCTTCCTGGTCTGGCACTGCAGTGCCACTTTACAAGGCATAGCTGGCGTCGCGGCGCCATGCCCTAACCTTAGAAAATTTTTCTAAGTGTTAAATCCAATTTGAGATGCTTACTTCCCGATCTCATAACTTATTCGTTATAACTCAAAAAGAGGTCCTTCCAAAGCCATTCTCTTCCTTATCTTACGTACTTTAATCCCCCTCAAACATAAATTCATTCTGAATCCGTTAACATGCCATTCGATTGGCTTAATCTTCACCCTTTCGTTCGTTTTATGTTTTTAACGCTGTTCGTTCGTTCGTCCGTAATTCGGTCATCCGAACTCGGAACTCATTCATTCTTGAGTCCGCGACTCATGTTTTCTACATTCTCATACTTTCTTATGAAACCCTACACATTCGGGTTCATTTACTAACTTTCAAATTCTCGTTCGTCTTTTACAAAATTTTTGCCATAACTTCGTTATAGCTCAGTTTTAATCCGTTCTTCATGAACGTTTCTGCCGTTCCTAACCAAGCAATAAGCATCTAACTTATACGCGATGGTTTTAAACTTTTCCATCAACAACAATTATCCTATGATGGTTTTAAATTTGTCTATCAACAACATTCTTCGTGTTCTTCGCGTGTTCTTCGTGTTCTTCGTTTGTTCTTCATTTTAATCGATATTTTGGATTACAATTTCACTTTTTATTAGAATTCGATGTTATAGAACATCATTCCTTACTAATTTTACCTACTCATTCATATAATCCACTCGGATCGTTCTAATTAATTACGAATCTTATACCTCCTTAAGAAATTTATAAAATAAACTTCTAATTCTTATTTTTATATTTTCTTACGATTTTAACGATATGAAATCATTCCTAACTTCTTTTACTCCTTATTCTCATTAAGTTATGTTTTGAACACAAAAACTTAAGAAAAGTTAATTTAGGAGTTAGGTTTTAATACATTTCCTCTTTATTTTTCTTCCGCTAGACAAAATCGGTGATTTGTAAGCTTTTCTATTTCACGATCACCTTCGATCCGATCATTCATGCTCACTCTCTTCCTTCACCATCTTCTCCAAGCTCTCAAGCTTTCTCTCTCTCTCTCTCTCTATCTTTCATGTTATAGGATTTTTGAAAATCTCATTTAAATGAAAGTTAGCTTCCTATTTATAGAAAATCCAAAGCTAGGGAAAATTAAAATAGTCATTTCGCCGCCCCCCCAAACCTCCTTACTATTCATTACTTAAGCACTAAGTTTAGTTAGCCCTTAAGTTTACTTAACCCTTAAGTTTACTTAGCCTTTAAGTTTGATTAGGCCTCAAGTTTACTTAGCCCTTAAGTTTACTTACTCATTAAGTAACTTATCCTAACTATTCCACCTCCTTACTATTCACGTAGCTTCCTTTGGAAACTTCGTGCTTTCGTCTTGCGGAATTCGTTTGACAGTCCGAAAACTGCGATTCTCAGAATCTAAATATTTTTGGATATTTCGTTTTTCCTTTACCGATTACCTTTTACGTATTCTTCGGATTTCTGAAAAAGTGAAAAACACTTTTTTGCGCTAAGCGTTTTTCTTTACATTTTCCCTTAACGTAGTTAAACGAGTGAAAAGTACGTAACAATATTTTTCGTTATTTTTATTTCGTCGGATTTTTGAACGTTTTTCGAGAAAATTTTTTATCGGCTTACTTAACTTTTCATGATATATTATCGTCAAATCTTTCGACGGAATGTCAGTTCGACATACCGAACTCTCGAAAAGGCTCAGGTTATTCAAACCGTAACCCTTAGGATTTCATCGGGTGAATATTGCCTATTTCGTCTTTTTCCCCGAAAATATTTTTATTCCCGAAAAAAATTTAATTTCGTCTTGAAAATTCTTACTCGTTCAGTCTAGCTCGTATCCAGAATCCTCCCGACTTATAATCATCCTAGGTTATAGAACAATTAATAAACACATAACACATAATAGTATTAATAAAAATTCATTTTATTAATAACTAATTCTTTAAACTTAAATTCTAAACGATCCGAAATTTCGTGTCGTTACAATTATAGAAGAAGAATTCTCTAATTCTGGTGTGATTTTTATTTCTAAACTGAGCATCCTATTTATAGGAGAATGACTGGGCACCATTTGGATGCACAGTGAGGAGAAGCCACGGGCAAAAACTTTTCTGAGAATTTATGGGCAAAACGAAATTTTCTAATTTTACTATACAGTCACTATACAAACACTATGCATACACTATACAAATACTATGCATAATAAAATATAATATATTCTATTTTACATAAAAAAACAAAACTTATTATAATCTATATACTAAATAGTACTCCCTTCCGTGATTTTCCTCCCCCCCCATTACTGACATTTTTTCAAACATACTTATATATATATATATATATATATATATATATATATATATATATATATATATATATATAACAAAACTAAGATAACTTCTCCTGACTATTTTAAAAAATTGTAAGTGGGGTTTCAAATAATACGCCAAACTTAAAACAAATACTTCTTAAAAATTCTCTCAATATTTTTAACAACATTTATTCATCAATAATATAACTTGCAATATTAACAACTAGATAATTTCCAGGAAAGAGGGGGCTTTCCGATATGGATTTCTCCCTATTGGAGTGCAATTAGGTGAACAAACCCCTTTCCTAGACAGAACTTTCTAGACATCGTCAATAATATAAATAATAATATGAATAACTTGTCATCTCAATTATTAATTTAATAATATAAAATATTGTGACAATAATTGAATCAATAATGTGAGATGCTGTACAACAATTATTATAGCAATAATTGAATAAAACTGAGTGACTTCTCACGTAAGCATCAATAATCAATACCGTGTGCTGCTATGCAACCACGCGTATTACTGTACTTTTACCACCGGATATTTCAACAGTTAACGGTAAACCTTTCACCTTTATTTTTATAAAAAGATATTTCTGTCCTTTTCTAACTCCGATAGTAATTCTATTGTGGCGTCCACCAAAGATTGCGCCGTCGTACGAATATTCTCCGACCAATCAAATATTTTATGATAACTTGCATACTTTATAAAATTTATAAATATTATCCACAACTATAATATTATATCAAATTTACACCTTAATATTCAAAAAAAATATTTCCAGAAAATTAATCTTTATTCATAAAATTTGGGGTCTTACACTCTACTTGACTCTTCTAATGGATTACTTGTTTCACTGCAGTTAAACTTGTTATTTATTAGTTTAACACTTTTGAAGGCTAACAATAATTTATTATGCATTATCTTAGTCATAATATTTCTTACCGGGCTAGTTGAGCTCACCCTTTTGCTTTCATTGTTCTCTTTAGAAAATAAGAACGTAGTCGGGACTAGTCGGGGAACGGAGTGATGGTACGAGATGGTGGCTATAGTAGTCCTCACTATTCTATAAAATAGTGTGATAATAAATGTGACAACCCGAAAAATCGGATTGTCCATAATTTAAGTTTAAAGAATTATTTATTAATAAAAGGAATTTTTATTAATAATATTCTGTGATATGTGTTTATTAATCGTTCTAGAACCTAAGATGATTAGAATATTGGAGGATTCTGGCTACGAGCTAGACTGAACGAGTAAGAATTTTCAAGATGAAAATAAAATTTTTCCGGGAACAAAAATATTTCTGAGAAAAAAGACGAAATATGCACTATTCACTTGACAAAACCCAAGGGTTAGGGTTTGAATAACCTAAGCCTTTCCGAGAGATCGGTAAGTAGAAATGACATTCCGTCTAAAGATTTGACGATAATATATTGTGAAAAGTTAAGTAAGCCGATAAAAGTTTTTCTCAAAAAACGTTCAGATATCGGACGAAATAAAAATAACGAAAAGTACTGTTATATACTTTTCATTCATTTAACTACGTTAGGGGAAAATGTGAAGGAAAATGTTTAACATCAAAAAGTATTTTTCAATTTTTTGGAGTTTCGAAGAATGCGTAAAAGTTAATCGGTAAAGAAAGACGAAATATCCAAAAATATTTGGATTCTGAGAATTGCAGTTTTTGAAATGTCGAACGAATTCTGGAAGACAGAAGCACGAAGCTTCCAAGAGAAGTTTCGTGAATAGTAAGGAGGTGTGAATAGTAACTTTACAGCAAAATGACTATTTTACCTCTAGCGTTGGTTTTCTATAAAAGGAGAGCCTTAGTTCATTTGTTGGTGATTTCAAAAATCACCAACACTTGAGAGAGAGAGAGTTCGGATGAGGAGGGAAAGGAAGAGGAAAAGCAAGCCCGAGTGCAAACTTTGTCCAACGGAAGAAGATTTAAGAAGAAAGGTAATCCAAAACCTAGTTTAATATAATTTTCTTTAAGTTTTCTATGTTAAAAACATAGCTTCATGAGGATATAAATAAATGATGTTAGGAATGATTGTCATATGGTTGAAATCATGAGAAAATGAAGAAATAAGAATTAAAAGTTTTGTTTATAAATTTTTTAAGGAAGTATGAGTTTCGTAATGAATTTGGGCGATCCGAAAGAATTATATGAACGATTTGGTGAAATAAGTAAGGAATGGTATTTTATAACACCGAATTTCAAGAAAAAGTGAAATCGTAATCAAAATATCGATTAAAAATGAAGAACTAACGAAGAACGCGAAGAACACGTGAAGAACACGAAGAACGTTATTGATGGACAAATTTAAAACCATCATATATAACTTATTATTGATGGATAAGTTTTAAACCATCGCGTATAAGTTAGTTGCTTATTGCTTGGTTAGGAACGATAGAAACATTCATGAAGAAAGGATTTAACTTAGCTATAACGAAGTTACGGCAAAATTTTTGTAAAAGATAAACGAGAAGTAGAAAGTATGTAAATGAACCCGAATGTGTAGGGTTTCATAAGAAAGTAAGAAAACGTAGAAAACATGAGTCGTGGACTTAAGAACAAACAAGTTTCGAGTTCGGATGACCGAATTACGGACGAACGAACGAAGAGCGTTAAGAACATAAAATGAACGAGTAATGGAATTTAAGCCAATCGAGTTGCATGTTAACAGATTTAAAATAAATTTTTATCCAAGGAAAGTTGAAGTACGTAAAATAAGGAAGAGAATAGCTTTGGAATGACCTCGTTCCGAGTTATAACGAAGAAGTTATGAGATTGTGAAGTAAGCGTCTCAAACTAGTACAAGACTTAGAAAACATTTTTCCAAGTTCTAGGCCTGGCGCCGTAGCGCCAACCCGAGAAATCAGCTACTACTGAGTGGCACTGCAGCATGGGGAGAATGGGAGGGGACATACGCCGTAGCACCGGTGCAGGGCAAGGTCCAGAGAAGAGCTTTTAACTACTCAACTCTTGGGGGAAGTATATGTGAAGATAAAGAACATATAGTTTGCCTAATGTAACACTTAATTATGTAAATTTAAAACTTTAGTAAAGTTTGAACGAAAAGATTGAACGAGATTAAAAGATAAAGAATGTAAACGTAAATTACAGAACCGACATCCAGGGACCGTAGTCGCGATAAAACGAACATGGGGGATAGCTATAATTGTGATTCCTTAGACGTTGAGTGACAAGGGTAATTAATAACATTTCGATGTTATGTTGTAGTAATGAGAGATAAGTGTAAAGCGTATAGACGTTGTGAATGCAATGCTGTTGTGATGAACGATCGGTCTTAGCATGCAACGAATCGTATGGCTTCGATATTAAGAAAGAGTAATGAACTAATGAATGGTACTAATGATTAAACCTGTGAACGGTGAAAAACTGAATTAAAGATAATGTCGTATATGTTAAGAAGTTGAGTTAGTAATAATAACTTGGATGACGTTTCGAGTCGAATGGACGAGACGTTGTAAGATAAGAATAAGGTAACGTAAAATGCTTAACGCTATGAATGTGTAGAACTAATATGGAATAATCGTTCTTAGTATACAAAAGACTATATGACTTAGACGATAAAGAATGAATCCTGAGGTATGACATTTAGTTTCCAGAAAGCCATAAGAAATGTGAAGTTGACTTAATGAACATTATAGTTTTAATGGTTCGGATAAGTTAAGATAAGTTTAGGTTGTGGTACAATCGTAATCTTTGATGGTTGACATATGGGAGCTGTGCTAAATAATTCCTTCATAGAGCAGAGGTGTATATGAAACTGGCAACCGATCTAACTCACTGTGAAACACAGTGTAGATGAGACGGGAACTTATTTGTTGGTTATTTATGGGAAACCACTTAGAGTACCATATGGACTACTAGCAGAGACACAATGTGTAATGAGTCCTAGAAGAGTTATAAGAAGAAGATAAAAATGTAAAACATCAAAGATGATGATCGTATGAGTTAAGACATCTTCGTATGTCATGAAGCCATAAATCGGTAAAGAAAGTTGGTCGTATAAACTTAGATTGCAAGAACGCGAATCCTAAGAAGAAAAGTTAAGTAAACCAATGCGTAAAGTCAAGTATATAAATAATTGGTGTATGTGTTATTTCCTTATGTGCTATATAGTAATTGGAATAAGCAATTCAGCGTAAACTATAAGCTATAGCTATGCGTAAGGCAAGTTTCCTAACTTCATTCATATTTTAAATGAATGCTAGTTTCTTAAACTTCTCAGATGTTGAACTTGAGAAGTTTTCTCTATGTGCGACTGTGAGATATTTGAACAAGGTGGTAGAACGTATGAGGCCTTGAACCACAATTTTAATACTTTGGTGTTTCTATGTAATGAATTGTTCTATAATTGAACTGTTCAATATGAGAATGTTCTATTTATATATGAACCGTTATTGTTAAGTTTGTGCTAATGATTCTAGCCAGACGGGATGGGTATGGAAAAGGTAGAAGAATGAAAGTATTTCAAAGTGAATGTGACTAAAGTTTTAAAATTATAGGAATCGAGATTATTCCTATTATTCAAGCTACTTTATAACATTTGTTCGATTATTGAAGTCTTAAAAGAATGTTTAAATTCTTGAAGTTGATTATTTAACTACTATGACTTGTTGAGCAATTAAATGATCACACTTGCTTTAAATAAAAACATTTCCAGTGAACGATGTTAGAAAGAACTTAAGGATCCTGTAAAGATCAAGCTGATCGGTATCCAGACGAAGTGCCATTCAGTATATGAATGAACGTGAAGATCAAGCCAAGACTTATAATGTAGAATAGTTTAATGGAACTATAGATTCGTTTAATGAACTGTTATGTATCCTTAATGACGGATAACAGTCACTCTTGTAAGATGTAAAGAATAATGTAATTATCATTATTTATAATGAACGAGGGTATAAGGTATTAGAACCTGAGATTTGAGAATGTATGTTGTTATATTTAGCTATATAATGATGTATGTTTGGTAAGAGATGGGATTGTGACGTACGGAATCTGGGTGTGAAGATAGACCAGATTTTGGGGCGTTACAATAAATGTAATGAGGACTCCATTTGAGTTTGGATATTGTTTGGAAGACAATATTCGTGTAAAAACTCTCAGCTACGCTTTTGTCGTATTGTATATAAGAAGTTTGTATTTGATTTTTGTACCAAGTATTTGGCGACTCAAAATGGGTGATGTATACCTATTTTGGGGGTGTCACAATATTCATGTTATCACCAATGGTCATGATCATGCCAAACAACAATTCATCTTTGCACCCTTGGGAGAAAAGAACGCATGGTCATGATCATACTAACAACTGTCCATCAATGCACTACGGGCTAATAAGGACTTTTACCACATCATTTGTAACATTACATGCCATGATTATAATGAATAATCACTCGTCATAATCATACCAATCAACAGTCAATCTATACACTACAGGCCAAAGATGACTTTCATCAAAATATAACCATGAGGATGATGACAATGATATAATAATTTAATTAAACGAAATCAATGATAAATATTAAAGACTTTAAATTTATCCATAGTTTAAAAATGTCTAAATTGTCAATATGATAACTGCCTTGTGGAGTAAAATTCAAGAATAATATTGTATCAAAAATGATTTGGACAGAAAAAAAATCAATTTTTGTCATGAATAGTACCCAGGGTGAATAATACCCGAGTGAATTATACCCTATGAATAGTACTTCCTGAATAGTACCCGTAGGTATGAATAGTACCGCGTTTGAATAGTGCAATACGTATGAATAATTCCATATTAATTAATAGTACTCTGGCATGAAAAGCTTAAAAATGAACAAGAATGTTCAGAAAAATATCCTTGTGAAACGATACTAGATGAAGCACAAATTTCAAGGATATTCTATTAATTTCAAGGAGTATAGAAGCAATACTTAACAAAATGAGTGTAGAATTCAAAATCTGAAACGAAATAATATTACTTACATACTACAGAGTATGGAAGAAAATATTATTTCATACGAATATTGAACAAAAATAATATCCCTTACCTGAAAAAGAGAGTACTTCTGACTTGTAGAGCGGGGATATTCTTGAAGAAAACTTGAATTGTTTTCTACACTCAAAGCTTCCTTAAACTCTAAAGAAATACGCTCAATATTATAGAAGAAGATTTCTCTGATTCTGGTGTGATTTTCAATTCTAAACTAAGCATCCTATTTATTGGAGAATGGAAGGATACCATTTGGATGTACAATAAGGAAAAAATCACGGGCTGCACAGTAGGTTCATGGACGAATTCAGCTGATTTCACATGATTTACTATGCAAACACTGTGCAAAATAGAATATAATATATTCTATTTTTTATAAAAAAATGAAACTTATTATAATAGTATATATATATATATATATATATATATATATATATATTATAGAACAAAATTGAGATAACTTTCTCTGATAATTTTGAAAAATGGGTAAGTGGGGAGGTCCATATAATAAGTCAAATTTATAACAAATACTTCATAAAAATCCCCTCTATTTATCTCAACTCACTTGGCTTCACAAAACACATTTTTAAACAACTATTCATCAATAATATAACTTGCAATATTAACAACCAGATCATTCCCAAGAAAGAAGTGGCTTTTCGATAAGGATTTCTCCCTATTGGCACATAATTAGGTGACCAAACCCCTTTCCTCGACAGAACTTTCTAAACATTGTCAATAATTCAAATAATAATATTAATAACTTGTCATCTCAATTATTGATTTAATAATATAAAATATTGTGACAATAATTGAATCAATAACGTGAGATACTATGAAGTAATGACTGTAGCAATAATTGAGTATAACTGAGTGAATTCTCACGTAAGCATCAATAATTAATACTGTGTGCTACTATGCAAGCACGCGTATTACTGTACTTTTATCACAGAGTATTTCAACAGTTAACGATAAAACTTTCGTCGTTATTTTTATAAAAAAGTTATTTTTGTCGTTTTCTAACTCCGATAGTAATTCTATTGTGGGGTCCACCAATGATTGTGTCGAATATTTTATAATAACTTTTTTACTTTGCAAAATTTATAAATATTACTAACAACGATAACATTATAACAAATTCACACCTTAAATATTCAAAATGATATTTCGAGAAAATTAAATCTTTATTCATACAAGTTGGGGTCTTACAACCCCCGTCCTCGAAATTGGTGTACGTACCTGGTATGTCGAAGATGTGAGGATACCTCGTCAGATTCTAACTCTTGAGTTATAACTTTTGAGCCTAGAATATGATCCTTCTTATCCAAGATTTTAACAGATATCTCCTTATACGTTAAATCTTCTACTATCTCGTCTAGTTCTAATTTAATAATGTGGTTCGGATCTTTCATATATTTACGTAACATCGATACGTGAAAAATGTTATAAATATGCGACATACTTAGCGGTAAAGCGAGTCTATAAGCCATAGTTCCTACTCGATTGAGGATTTCAAATAGACCAATAATTCGAAGGTTTGAGCTTCTTGGTCAATTTTCTTATTAGGGATCGAGGATCCATTTGATATTCTATCGTGTTCAGGGCTTAGTTCTCTCTACAACTTTGTCACTAATGCATCTGGCATGGATTATCTTCCTCTGTATGGTTTGAGGGGCATGACCATATATCACCCACTAGCTATGATGGCTTAGTACCCACTAGCTGTGATGGCATGACCACATATCACCCACTTGATGTGAGGGGCATTGGGTCAACATTTGTCATCTCGGTTGTTGTCAGCAAAGGATTTATCCAGGGTTTATACCTGTTGGGCCAAGCGTGAGAGGGCTAATTTTACTACTAGCCATCTAGGCCATTCTACAGAGTATTCTGCATGGTTGAAGATAGAGATTATATCGGCTAGGGTTGTATCCTAAGATCCGGAGATTGATTCTGATAGTGGGGAGCCTATAGAGGACCTTGATTCTTCCACTGAGGATGAGCTGTTTGCTGGGTTGACAGCAGCTTTGGTTGATTCCCCTAGTATTACTGCTACTGTGACTCCACATTCGGCAGAGTATTTAGAGTAGAGTCTACATCTGATGATATATGAGAGGGATTAGGCTAGGGCCTTGATGTTGATAGCTCTTTCTGGTAGAGATGCCACTCTAGTTGAGAGAGATGATGCTCTAGCTCATAGAGATTCCACTGTTGTTGAGCGGAACGAGGCTAGATCATCTAGGGATGCAGTTGTTATTGAGCGGGATGGTGCTATATCTGCTCGAGATGCCGCTATTATAGATAGTAGTGTATTGAGGTCCTATACTACTGATATCATTGCAGAGATAAGCACGTTCATTGATGAGCATAGTATCACCATGCAGGTGGTTGTAGATCTCTTGGCTCGTGTTGATACCCTAGGGCAAGAGCTCACAAAGTTACCCCCTTCTTCTGAGAGGTATGCCATGTTAGATTTTGTAACGAGCCCAAAATCTATACAATTTAAATCCCAACTTCGGTCGTTAACCATACATTCAACCTCTAAATAATACATCATTATTCGATGTTAAACTTAATAAAATTGCGGAATATTTAAAACTTTTATACATTTCCTTCTTTCCTGCCCTGAATCGCAACCATTACATTACATCTCTTTGATTCAATCTTATATCATGAATCGTTACAACAAAATGACTATACGTCTTACATCATAACTAAATATCCATATACATTGGATAGCTCAACTTACATTTCAACAACATGTTACGTTCAAAATATGAAATAGGGCAAGAGCTCACAAAGTTACCCCCTTCTTCTGAGAGGTATGCCATGTTAGATTTTGTAACGAGCCCAAAATCTATACAATTTAAATCCCGACTTCGGTCGTTAACCATACATTCAACCTCTAAATAATACATCATTATTCGATGTTAAACTTAATAAAATTGAGGAATATTTAAAACTTTTATACATTTCCTTCTTTCCTGCCCTGAATCGCAACCATTACATTACATCTCTTTGATTCAATCTTATATCATGAATCGTTACAACAAAATGACTATACAAAGTCTTACATCATAACTAAATATCCATATACATTGGATAGCTCAACTTACATTTCAACAACATGTTACGTTCAAAATATGAAATACATTTCTCATAAAACATAAGTAATCTTTGTGAATATAGATCTCTATAACTCACATAGCACGTATCTTTACCTTAAAATCTTGACCTGCAAAAGTGGTTATTTGCAAGAGTGAGCTCGACAGCCCAACAAAGTCTAACAGTTTTCATGCATCACAAAGCACCTAATAACATGCTCGACATACATCTCATTAAAGTAACATGGCATACATGCTTTTAATTCACATAACAAATATAAAGATTGAGTTCCTTACTCAATCATCATTACTTAGCCAAAACAACGCAGTCATATATTGACTTTAACATTTCATGATTTTAACATGCATAACATATCATGTAATTTAAAACAGTTCATCAAATCCACCTAGAAAATAGGAACCGAAAGACTTGCCTTGATCGTTGTTTACCAATAATAGTTTAACAGCTTATAGTTATCTGCACTTCACGTGCCCTACACAATTATATAATCATACACATCAACTATTAGTCACATAACAACACATAGTAATTGTAATGTAAACTCTACTCCACATCTCATAATTTTTTCTACTAATTAGCACACAATGTTCAATTAGATTGTGTTAACTTTCAACTTATATCTCACTGTATTTCATATTCGCAGTTCATTCAAGTGCTTAAGTCTTGCTATCTTGCTATGACTACTTATTGGCTTTATATTAAATCCACTCCATATCTTATAATATTCATTTCAATTGAATTGAAACACTTTTTAAGTTCAATAACACTTGGCACGACGTTTCGACGTTCATTCGTCACACACCCGATTTGCCTCTCTTGTGTATGCTTACTGCTTCTATAACTTATATAACACATTATTTATTAATGTTAAAAATCATTATATTTACTAACATTCAAGTTTTATAACTTAGGACATCATCTTTTATGGTCAGGAGCACTACACATGCATATGTGCATGCCAGACGCCCTCCGATTGCCTCTGAAAACATAATAGTCCTAAAGATGACCATTTTGACTACTGTTATAGACCTCAAATTGAAAAACTTAAAGAACAAAAGTTGTAAGTCTACTCGTCCTCGTTCCAGATCATCTTGAATTTTCTCAATCGGAGTTCGTATGAGAAAGTTATGGCTATTTTACTACAGGAGGTAAAAATTGTCCAACCCATACCACTTTTTCAGCGCTGGGGCGCGAGACAGTGGCGCTGGGGCGCGAATTCCAGTGCTGGGGAGTGAATTCTAGTGTTGGGGCACAAATTATAAGCTAGCCAGTGGCGCTGGGTCGCGAAATTTGGCGCTGGGGCGCCGAAACTTACAGAACCCAACCATTGGAGAACAGAACAACTAATTTCTGTCTATTCAACACTGCTAACATCTAAATTAACATGTTAACTTATATAAATTACACATATACACACTACCCAACATGCATATACTAGTTTTAATACAACTAATCAACAATACTAGGAAACTAAATCATTGAAAACACTGTTTTAAAAACCAAAACTCCATTATCGATATATAAAATACAGGAAACTGTAATTCCATAGTTATAACCAATTTGATTCCTTTAAACTACGATTTTTTCTGAAATTCATACCAAATAAACATACATGACCTTCAACTTCATAACTAGCATACACGAATTTTTTGTTATCATGCAAAACATATATTCGTATATTTATTTTTCACTGTAAAACCAAGTTCTCTTTCTCAATGAACTTAATTTAGCATGCAAAACACACACACACACATATATATATATATATATATATATATATATATATATATATATAATTATAATTATTCAGGATTTCAAAATCAATTACATAAACATGATTTACAGACAACCTTTGTAAAAACTCATATACAGTGAAGTTGAGTTTCAAGAAACATAGAGGCTAAATAGTTATACTATAAAACCTATGTTAAGATAATAACACATACCTTTTTGTTGCTTTTAGAAAACCTTTCACTGAGAATAGCTTTTGACGAACACAGAACCTTTTCTCTCAGTCACAAATTCTCATACACTTTTCTTCTCTTTTCTTTCTCTGTAGTTTTTCTTAGGCTTAGGTTTAGACAATACAGACAACAGGCTATAGCTAAAACTTAAAACAAATCAACGTACGCTTTCCAAAACATTTTTAAAACCGTCGTATACTAATTACCCCTTATTAATTTATCAGTTATAAAACTATTATATATATTATACGTATTATATTTATATAACAATAATTCAAAAATTAAAACCAAAAGCCATACGGCTTTATTTGGCAAATCATTTAAAATTAAAGGATTAATATAGGTAAGCCTTGTTTGGCAAAAATCAAATTAAAATTACTTTAATTTATTTTAATAACTCTTTATAACATAGTTGTTTGTCACACTTTATTTAATAACAATTTATTAAATAATTCACTTAATCACATAACTCAATCCACATAACACATTAATTATTTAACAAATAAATAATTAACTAAATCAAATCAATCAAATTGAATAATTGTTTATCCCATAACAAACACATCCAATAAATATTTACATAAATTAATAAATATTTATAATGCAATAAATATTTAAATATTATAACAAAAATCTGGATTGTTACATCATTCCCTCCTTACAAGGATTCTGTCCTCAGAATCACAACTCAAGCCACTCATTCGTTACAATCTTCCCTACTTACAAAGATTCTGTCCCCAGAATCGAAGACACAAATTAAACAAATAACTCAGAGAAATCTTTCATCATTTTATCTAAATATAGATTTTATATTTCCTACTACATTCATTACCTAACAAATTTTAGGTTTCATTTCATAACTTTCATTTGAACTCAATTATATTTTGAGTATTATATATCTTTTAACCCATTCATTTCTTTTTCTAAGGATCGCTATCATAACCACTCGGGATATTACATTTACCCTTTCTTCTAAGAATTTCGTCCTCGAAATTTTATTTATTAATTTTTATTCATTCATTCTATCAAAGTAGATTTTACATCACTACTTCATTCATTCATTGGTTTCTATAACCACTTTCTTTCTACAAAGATCATTCTACAATTATTAACTTTTCTATTAAAAATTTCACATTATTCTTTGATAACTCATCTCCTTCTCACTTCAAAATCTCTTTTCTCACTTATTCAACATATTCATCATTCAGTGTCGTATTCTACGACTCACTTCTTTCTAAGGAATACTTTCCTTTTCACTTCCATTATGCAGAATAACAAGAATCTTCCACAATTGTTCAATAATTGGGAAGTAGTATGAATAACTCAGGAATTTAAAAGATTCCAAATCATGTTGAGGGGTCACAAGATCGTGAACTCTATTCTCTAGGTTTAATAGTGCTTCACCCCCTCCGGTTCATCACACTTTAAACCCTCTTTGGCAGAATATTTATCAATCATAAAGACTGAAAACTCCCCCTCCACTCGTACACTAGGTGGCCAGCCTATTGTACCACTACGTTGGGCCGCAACGTAGTGTTTTGTAACGACTACATGCGTTACGTTCGGAACCATTGTCCCCGAAAACATGTCCCCTTATAGGGTTGTTCAACTCAGCTTTTTAACATCTGAATCCGCACCAAAACAATTTGGTTTCGCATAACTTTTCAATGAATGTTTGAATTTCATGTACATCTTTCAATATTTGTCTAGCTAAATCAAATAGCATAGATCTCTACAACAATTCGGATATCAACCGAAATATACCTATACATACATACATATGTATTCTCATATCTTTAAGAAATCTCAAAAAATTTTTATGGCGTCATGATTATGACGTTGTCATACTACATCTCACCATAGTGGGTTGACGATCATATGATCTCATCCAACACCTCCATTGCATTGATGACTCCATCGTTTATCATATCACCTGATATATATAATTAAAATATATTTTGAAAATTTAAAAATCAATTTTTTTTCTAGCCGAAACAAACAGCATAGATACGCGAATAATAGTACTGTTTTAAAAATTCTTTGGTTCACTAGTGTGATCCAACATTTTTTAAAAATCAAAAGTACAACCATAGGCACGAAGTCAATAAATTTCAAAAATCTAGCAAGGCTAGAAGATTTGGAAAAACCTATGTCTCCACCTTCTATACTGATCCATTACTTAATAATTCTATCTATTCCTATCATCCTCAATACTCCATTTACATTTATCTATACCCAGTTCGTCAAACTTACCACACGTTATGAGTTCAGGAACTTACCACAATCATATGAGTTTAAGAACTTATCCTAGTCAGACCATAGGTGTCCATTCGTTGAGGGGTTCAAAAACATATCATATAATTATGAGTCACGAACCTACCATAAGTATGAGTTTTAAGAACTCGCACTTAACCTTATATTATAATATTCTCTAACTAAACTCTACATATCTGTTATACACATGAGAAAAGAATCACCTTCTCATCAGGCATATAGCAAATAGCGCGACACAAACATTCCAATGATTATCAATATGATAAACTGAGTTTAAGCACAAAACCCTTGCCCGTACAAGGATTTGTACAACTCAGCCATCACATGAGTCCTCATTTAAAAACCCACCTAACTCTATCTTTCTCTTAACAACCTACCCTTAACTTGCTCAATACGAATTCCTCATATCACATTATCTATCCTCATGAGTGAGTTATCTCGTACTATTTCATAGTACACCATCTTCATAGCATTAAGCTAAAATCATTCAAACATTACATACCATCTTTCTTTTATAACTTAAACAGATCACGTCGTGACCTTATTCTATAATCATATCTCTTAAAATTCTTTTGTTAACTCGTGATCGTTTTGTTTTACGATCCTCATTCTTTCACTTTTTCATCATTTACGACATTATTCGTTATCTTGGCTATTGGAGTTAGGAAACTCCCATTTCTTATCTTTATATCTCTTCAAGATTCTTCTTTGAATCTTCTTGTTTATATAACAATTCTTCCTTTAAGAATTTCTAACTTCATTTACATCGCTCAAAATTTCATTCAAGTTCTAAACTCTCATCATACGTGTCCATTTTTACACTTGGTACACATCGAGCCTCTAATAGTTTCAATATGGTACGCTGAGTGGTTTCCCACAAATAATCAACAAACTAGGTTCCGAGTTGCTAGTTCGTATATACCTCCGCTCTATGAAGGAATCGTTTCAACTATTAAAGAGTACAATTGTACCACACTTAGACATAACTCTCTATTCATAACTTCTTTATCATTCTCTTTTTATAGACATTGTCTATTTATTATCACCTTACATCAATTATTAGAGTTGGGTAACCCCATATTTATATTCCTTATAACTCTGCGAGATTCTTCTTTGAATCCTTTCACGCAAGTTTTAATCCCTTATTGTTCAAACTCTATTTGAGCTTAATCCCTTATAGCCTAAGGTACTCTTACTTAAGATTTCTAACTTATCAGCTCTGATACCAACTTGCAACGACCCCAAAATCTATACAATTTAAATCCCGACTTCGGTCGTTAACCATACATTCAACCTCTAAATAATACATCATTATTCGATGTTAAACTTAATAAAATTGCGGAATATTTAAAACTTTTATACATTTCCTTCTTTCTTGCCCTGAATCGCAACCATTACATTGCATCTCTTTGATTCAATCTTATATCATGAATCGTTACAACAAAATGACTATACAAAGTCTTACATCATAACTAAATATCCATATACATTGGATAGCTCAACTTACATTTCAACAACATGTTACGTTCAAAATATGAAATACATTTCTCATAAAACATAAGTAATCTTTGTGAATATAGATCTCTATAACTCACATAGCACGTATCTTTACCTTAAAATCTTGACCTGCAAAAGTGGTTATTTGCAAGAGTGAGCTCGACAGCCCAACAAAGTCTAACAGTTTTCATGCATCACAAAGCACCTAATAACATGCTCGACATACATCTCATTAAAGTAACATGGCATACATGCTTTTAATTCACATAACAAATATAAAGATTGAGTTCCTTACTCAATCATCATTACTTAGCCAAAACAATGCAGTCATATATTGACTTTAACATTTCATGATTTCAACATGCATAACATATCATGTATTTTAAAACAGTTCATCAAATCCACGTAGAAAATAGGAACCGAAAGACTTGCCTTGATCGTTGTTTACCAATAATAGTTTAACAGCTTATAGTTATCTGCACTTCACGTGCCCTACACAATTATATAATCATACACATCAACTATTAGTCACATAACAACACATAGTAATTGTAATGTAAACTCTACTCCACATCTCATAATCTTTCCTATTAATTATCACACAATGTTCAATTAGATTGTGTTAACTTTCAACTTATATCTCACTGTATTTCATATTCGCAGTTCATTCAAGTGCTTAAGTCTTGCTATCTTGCTAGGACTACTTATTGGCTTTATATTAAATCCACTCCATATCTTATAATATTTATTTCAATTGAATTGAAACACTTTTTAAGTTCAATAACACTTGGCACGACGTTTCGACGTTTATTCGTCACACACCCGATTTGCCTCTCTTGTGTATGCTTACTATGCTTTTATAACTTATCTAACACATTATTTATTAATGTTAAGAATCATTATATTTACTAACATTCAAGTTTTATAACTTAGGACATCATCTTTTATGGTCAGGAGCACTACACATGCATATGTCCATGCCCGACGCCCTCCGATTGCCTCTGAAAACACAATAGTCCTAAAGATGACCATTTTGACTACTGTTATAGACCTCAAATTGAAAAACTTAAAGAACAAAAGTTGTAGGTCTACTCGTCCTCATTCCAGATCATCTTGAATTAACTCGATCGAAGTTCGTATAAGAACATTATGGCTATTTTACTACACGAGGTCAAAACTGTCCAACCCAAACCACTTTTTCAGTGTTGGGACGCGAATTCCAGTGCTGGGGCGCAAATTCTAGCGTTGGGGCATGAATTATAAGCTAACCAGTGGCGCTGGGTCGCGAAATTTGGCGCTGGGGCGCCGAAACTTGCAGAACCCAACCATCGGAGAACAGAACAACTAATTTCTGTCTATTTAACACTGCTAACATCTAAATTAACATGTTAACTTATATAAATTACACATATACACACTACCCAACATGCATATACTAGTTTTAATACAACTAATCAACAATACTAGGAAACTAAATCATTGAAAACACTGTTTTAAAAACCAAAACTCCATTATCGATATATAAAATACAGGAAACTGTAATTCCATAGTTATAACCAATTTGATTCCTTTAAACTACGATTTTTTCTGAAATTCATACCAAATAAACATACATGACCTTCAACTTCATAACTAGCATACACGATTTTTTTGTTATCATGCAAAACATATATTCGTATATTTATTTTTCACTGTAAAACCAAGTTCTCTTTCTCAATGAACTTAATTTAGCATGCAAAACATATACATACATATATATATATATATATATATATATATATATATATGCTAGTTGTATCAGTTACAATTATAATTATTCAGGATTTCAAAATCAATTACATAAACATGATTTACAGACAACCTTTGTAAAAACTCATATACAGTGAAGTTGAGTTTCAAGAAACACAGAGGCTAAATAGTTATACTATAAAACCTATGTTAAGATTATAACACATACCTTTTTGTTGCTTTTAGAAAACCTTTCACTGAGAATAGCTTTTGACGAACACAGAACCTTTTCTCTCAGTCACAAATTCTCAGACACTTTTATTCTCTTTTCTTTCTCTGTAGTTTTTCTTAGGCTTAGGTTTAGACAATACAAACAACAGGCTATAGCTAAAACTTAAAACAAATCAACGTACGCTTTCCAAAACGTTTTTAAAACTGTCGTATACTAATTACCCCTTATTAATTTATCAGTTATAAAACTATTATATATATTATACGTATTATATTTATATAACAATAATTCAAAAATTAAAACCAAAAGCCATACGGCTTTATTTGGCAAATCATTTAAAATTAAAGGATTAATATACGTAAGCCTTGTTTGGCAAAAACCAAATTAAAATTACTTTAATTTATTTTAATAACTCTTTATAACATAGTTATTTGTCACACTTTATTTAATAACAATTTATTAAATAATTCACTTAATCACATAACTCAATCCACATAACACATTAATTATTTAACAAATAAATAATTAACTAAATCAAATCAATCAAATTGAATAATTGTTTATCCCATAACAAACACATCCAATAAATATTTATATAAATTAATAAATATTTATAATGCAATAAATATTTAAATATTATAACAAAAATCTGAATTGTTATATCATTCCCTCCTTACAAGAATTCTGTCCTCAGAATCACAACTCAAGCCACTCATTCGTTACAATTTTCCTTACTTACAAAGATTCTGTCCCCAGAATCGAAGACACAAATTAAACAAATAACTTAGAGAAATCTTTCATCATTTTATCTAAATATAGATTTTATATTTCCTTCTACATTCCTTACCTAACGAATTCTAGGTTTCATTTCATAACTTTCATTTGAACTCAATTATATTTTGAGTATTATATATCTTTTAACCCATTCATTTCCTTTTCTTAGGATCGCTATCATAAACACTCGGGATATTACATTCACCATTTCTTCTAAGAATTTCGTCCTCGAAATTTTATTTATTAATTTTTATTCATTCATTCTATCAAAGTAGATTTTACATCACTATTTCATTCATTCATTGGTTTCTATAACCACTTTCTTTCGACAAAGATCATTCTACAATAATTAACTTTTCTATTAAAAGTTTCACATTATTCTTTGATAACTCATCTACTTCTCACTTCAAAATCTCTTTTCTCACTTATTCAACATATTCATCATTCAGTGTCGTATTCTACGACTCACTTCTTTCTAAGGAATACTTTCCTTTTTCACTTCCATTATGCAGAATAACAAGAATCTTCCACAATTGTTCAATAATTGGAAAGTAGTATGAATAACTCAGGAATTTAAAAGATTCCAAATCATGCTGAGGGGTCACAAGACCGTGAACTATATTCTCTAGGTTTAATAGTACTTCACCCCCTCCGGTTCATCACACTTTAAACCCTCTTTGGCAGAATGTTTATCAATCACAAAGACTGAAAACACCCTCCACTCGTACACTAAGTGGCCAGCCTATTTTACCACTACGTTGGGCCGCAACGTAGTGTTTTGTAACGACTATATGAGTTACGCTCGAAACCATTGTCCCCGAAAACATGTCCCCTTATAGGGTTGTTCAACTCAGCTTTTTAACATCTGAATCCGCACCAAAACAATTTGGTTTCGCATAACTTTTCAATGATTGTTTGAATTTCATGTACATCTTTCAATATTTGTCTAGCTGAATCAAATAGCATAGATCTCTACAACAATTCGGATATCAACCGAAATATACATATACATACATACATATGTATTCTCATATCTTAAAGAAATCTCAAAAAAATTTTTATGGCGTCATGATTATGACGTTGTCATACTACATCTCACCATAGTGGGCTGACGATCATATGATCACATCCAACACCAGATTCCATTGCATTGATGACTCCATCGTTTATCATATCACCTGATATATATAATTAAAATATATTTTGAAAACTTAAAAATCAATTTTTTTTCTAGCCGAAACAAACAGAATAGATACGCGAATAATAGTACTGTTTTAAAAATTCTTTGGTTCACTAGTGTGATCCAACATTTTTCAAAAATCAAAAGTACAACCATAGGCACGAAGTCAATAAATTTCGAAAATCTAGCAAGGCTAGAAGATACGGAAAAACTTATGTCTCCACCTTCTATACTGATCCATTACTTAATAATTATATCTATTCCTATCATCCTCAATACTCCATTTATACTTATCTATACCCAGTTCGTCAAACTTACCACACGTTATGAGTTCAGGAACTTACCACAATCATATGAGTTTAAGAACTTATCCTAGTCAGACCATAGGTGTCCATTCGCTGAGGGGTTTAAAAACATACCATATAATTATGAGTCACGAACCTACCATAAGTATGAGTTTTAAGAACTCGCACTTAACCTTATGATATTCTCTAACTAAACTCTACCTATCTGTTATACACATGAGAAAAGAATCACCTTCTCATCAGGCATATAGAAAATAGCGCGACGCAAACATTCCAATGATTATCAATATGATAAACTGAGTGCTAGCACAAAACCCTCGCCCATACAAGGATTTGTACAACTCAGCCATCACATGAGTCCTCAATTGAAAACCCACCTAACTCTATCTTTCTCTTAACAACTTACCCTTAACTTGCTCAATACGAATTCCTCATATCACATTATCTATAACTTCTCATGAGTTATCTCGTACTATTTCATAGTACACCATCTTCATAGCATTAAGCTATAATCATTCAAACATTACAGACCATCTTTCTTTTATAACTTAAACAGATCACGTCGTGACCTTATTCTATAATCATATCTCTTAAAATTCTTTTGTTAACTCGTGATCGTTTTGTTTTACGATCCTCATTCTTTCACTTTTTCATCATTTACGACATTATTCGTTATCTTGGCTATTGGAGTTAGGAAACTCCCATTTCTTATCTTTATATCTCTTCAAGATTCTTCTTTGAATCTTCTTGTTTATATAACAATTCTTCCTTTAAGAATTTCTAACTTCATTTACATCGCTCAAAATTTCATTCAAGTTCTAAACTCTCATCATACGTGTCCATTTCTACACTTGGTACACATCGAGTCTCTAATAGTTTCAATATGGTACGCTGAGTGGTTTCCCACAAATAACCAACAAACTAGGTTCCGAGTTGCTAGTTCGTATATACCTCCGCTCTATGAAGGAATCGTTTAGCCCAGATACCATACATCAACTATTAAAGAGTACAATTGTACCACACTTAGATATAACTCTCTATTCATAACTTCTTTATCATTCTCTTTTTATAGACATTGTCTATTTATTATCACCTTACATCATTATTATTAGAGTTGGGTAACCCCATATTTATATTCCTTATAACTCTGCGAGTTTCTTCTTTGAATCCTTTCACGCAAGTTTTAATCCCTTATTGTTCAAACTCTATTTGAGCTTATTCTTTCATTATCTTCACATCTCATCTCTAAGGTTATAGCCTAAGGTACTCTTACTTAAGATTTCTAACCTATCAGCTCTGATACCAACTTGCAACGACCCCAAAATTTATACAATTTAAATCCCGACTTCGGTCGTTAACCATACATTCAACCTCTAAATAATACATCATTATTCGATGTTAAACTTAATAAAATTGCGGAATATTTAAAACTTTTATACATTTCCTTCTTTCCTGCCCTGAATCGCAACCATTACATTACATCTCTTTGATTCAATCTTATATCATGAATCGTTACAACAAAATGACTATACAAAGTCTTACATCATAACTAAATATCCATATACATTGGATAGCTCAACTTACATTTCAACAACATGTTACGTTCAAAATATGAAATACATTTCTCATAAAATATAAGTAATCTTTGTGAATATAGATCTCTATAACTCACATAGCACGTATCTTTACCTTAAAATCTTGACCTGCAAAAGTGGTTATTTGCAAGAGTGAGCTCGACAGCCCAACAAAGTCTAACAGTTTTCATGCATCACAAAGCACCTAATAACATGCTCGACATACATCTCATTAAAGTAACATGGCATACATGCTTTTAATTCACATAACAAATATAAAGATTGAGTTCCTTACTCAATCATCATTACTTAGCCAAAACAACGCAGTCATATATTGACTTTAACATTTCATGATTTCAACATGCATAACATATCATGTAATTTAAAACAGTTCATCAAATCCACGTAGAAAATAGGAACCGAAAGACTTACCTTGATCGTTGTTTACCAATAATAGTTTAACAACTTACATTTATCTGCACTTCACGTGCCCTGCACAATTATATAATCATACACATCAACTATTAGTCACATAACAACACATAGTAATTGTAATGTAAACTCTACTCCACATCTCATAATCTTTCCTATTAATTATCACACAATGTTCAATTAGATTGTGTTAACTTTCAACTTATATCTCACTGTATTTCATATTCGCAGTTCATTCAAGTGCTTAAGTCTTGCTATCTTGCTAGGACTACTTATTGGCTTTATATTAAATCCACTCCATATCTTATAATATTCATTTCAATTGAATTGAAACACTTTTTAAGTTCATTAACATTTGGCACGACGTTTCGACGTTCATTCGTCAGACGCCCGATTTGCCTCTCTTGTGTATGCTTACTATGCTTCTATAACTTATCTAACACATTATTTATTAATGTTAAGCATCATTATATTTATTAACATTCAAGTTTTATAACGTAGGACATCATCTTTTATGGTCAGAAGCACTACACATGCATATGTGCATGCCCGACGCCCTCCGATTGCCTCCGAAAACACAATAGTCCTAAAGATGACCATTTTGACTACTGTTACATACCTCCAATTGAAAAACGTAAAGAACAAAAGTTGTAGGTCTACTCGTCCTCGTTCCAGATCATCTAGAAATACCTCAATCGGAGTTCGTATGAGAAAGTTATGGCTATTTTACTACATGAGGTCAAAACTATCCAACCCAGACCACTTTTTCAGCGCTGGGGCGCGAGACAGTGGCGCTGGGGCACGAATTCCAGTACTGGGGCACGAATTCTAGCGTTGGGGCGTGAATTATAAGCTAGCCAGTGGCGCTGGGTCACGAAATTTGGCGCTGGGGCGCCGAAACTTCCAGAACCCAACCATCGGAGAACAGAACAATTAATTTCTGTCTATTTAACACTGCTAACATTTAAATTAACATGCTAACTTATATAAATTACACATATACACACTACCCAACATGCATATACTAGTTTTAACACAACTAATCAACAATACTAGGAAACTAAATCTTTGAAAACACTGTTTTAAAAACCAAAACTCCATTATCGATATATAAAATACATTAAACTGTAATTCCAAGGTTATAGCCAATTTGATTCCTTTAAACTACAATTTTTTCTGAAATTCATACCAAATAAACATACATGACCTTCAACTTCACAACTAACATACACGAATTTTTTGTTATCATGCAAAACATATATTCGTGTATTTATTTTTCACTGTAAAACCAAGTTCTCTTTCTCAATGAACTTAATTTAGCATGCAACACACACACACACACACACACAGATATATATATATATATATATATATATATATATATATATATAGTTGTATCAATTACAATTATAATTATTCAGGATTTCAAAATCAATTACATAAACATGATTTACAGACAACCTTTGTAAAAACTCATATACAGTGAAGTTGAGTTTCAAGAAACACAGAGGCTAAATAGTTATACTATAAAACCTATGTTAAGATTATAACACATACCTTTTTGTTGCTTTTAGAAAACCTTTCACTGAGAATAGCTTTTGACAAACACAGAACTTTTTCTCTCAGTCACAAATTCTCATACACTTTTCTTCTCTTTTCTTTCTCTGTAGTTTTTCTTAGGTTTAGGTTTAGACAATACAGACAACAGGCTATAGCTAAAACTTAAAACAAATCAACGTACGCTTTCCAAAACGTTTTTAAAACCGCCGTATACTAATTACCCCTTATTAATTTATCAGTTATAAAACTATTATATATATTATACGTATTATATTTATATAACAATAATTCAAAAATTAAAACCAAAAGCCATACGGCTTTATTTGACAAATCATTTAAAATTAAAGGATTAATATACGTAAGCCTTGTTTGGCTAAAACCAAATTAAAATTACTTTAATTTATTTTAATAACTCTTTATAACATAGTTATTTGTCACACTTTATTTAATAACGATTTATTAAATAATTCACTTAATCACATAACTCAATTCACATAACACATTAATTATTTAACAAATAAATAATTAACCAAATCAAATCAATCAAATTGAATAATTGTTTATCCCATAACAAACACATCCAATAAATATTTATATAAATCAATAAATATTTATAATGCAATAAATATTTAAATATTATAACAAAAATCTGAATTGTTACAGATTTGATAGCTTGCTTATCCACTTGTTTGTAGATTATCTTGGATTTTCCTGCACAGACTAGCTTAGCCATTTTTGTCATGTACAAGACACATTGTATATATCAAATAGTATTATATGGCAAAGAAATATATTTTGATTCACTTCCCTTTTTAGTTATGCCTTATTACTTGTTTGATAGTTGCTTGCTCTCTAGGGCTTGTGATCTTGATGTATTCTGAGCTCCCCCTTGATGGATGGACAGTGAGATGTCTCAGGATCTTTTAGAATGGATCTTTTATCTTTGTATTCCCTACCCTTTGGTGTTTTGGGACTGATTTCTTATATGTGGTTATGGAGAGGATTGTGGCTTTCCTCTCTGAGGTTTATCGCCCTACAGATGGTCACCGATACTCTTTTGTATTGGGGAGACCATGTAGTTCCATCTTTTATGGATTGATGTTTCTCTTTGAGGACTCAACCACTGTGATGCCCGCAAATCCAAGTCCCTTCGAGCCTCGGATTTGGTCCGCCACGATACTAATATCGTCAAACTATTTATAACTTTTATTCATGACTTAATGAATATAACTTTGCTTATTACAATATAGAATATAAATTCTTTTCATTTCTAGGATCTGTACAAATACCCCAAACTATTATAAGTTTCAAATATTGGTCATTTACCATCCCTGTCTTACATCATATTCGATGTTATAAAAATATGCGAAATAATTCAAACTTTTTCAATCTCTTTTGAAAAATATATCTTTTATTAATTTCTTAACTTGAATCAATTACAAATCCTTGAATCAAATTATTCTATGATTCACTTTATTCAATTTTTGTATAAATCTTTACACCCCGATTCAAATTTCTCTATGTATCTCATAGTACAACTTAACGGGAATTACACATTATAGACTACTATCATGTACATCTACTAGAACCTAAACATAGTTCAAGAGTATATATCTAAACACATAAACCAATCTCCTGCAATTACTATTGAACTCTATCAATCAAGTAGCACATAATCTTTACCGTGAATCCTTAAGATGTAAAAGTGGTTTTTTGCAAGGGTGAGCTCGACAACCCAGCAATTCTAATAGTTTTCATGCAGCACATAGCATATAATAACATACTCAGTTCATGCATTCATAATCAATTAATATTTACTACGCATGTTACTTCGCACATAACAGGCATAGAGATTTTCATCACAAGCATATCATCAAAGATCAACTTTCACATTTCATACATATCTCATATGCATTTCATATATATACATCAACATTTATATAGCATAATATAACTCAACTAACAGTTATCGAATTCATATAACAAATAAGAACTGAAAGACTTGCCTGATTCGTAGTTTATTAACTACAACTTAACTGTGTATCGCTAATTGCACTTCGTGTATCCCTACACAATTATATAATCATGGATTCATACCCATCAGTCATACATTTCATACGCTCTTAATATACGAACAAATATTGTTTCCTAACTTGGTTTCATTTTTGCTTTAGGATAACCATGAGACTAGCTCATTCTACTATCATATTTATTTCAACAATCTTGTTTCATAACTTGTAGTCCTTAAGGATAAAATATAACCATAACTTAAGACCATGCAGTTAACAAACTGCCCTTGGTCACTCTGCAGAACGGCGCGGCTGCGCTTCATTTAAGCTTGGGATTGGTGCGGCCGCGCTACTCCCAGCCAAAACCAGACTTAGGCTTTTTAATACCTAACCTAATTCCTAGCACGACATGTATTCTGATACGTACTGTAAACATACATCAAGTAGGTTCTAATAGTTCTTCAAGTTCACATTTCAAATCATTTAGTTTTGAATTACATAGTTCTATGTTGAATTATTTACAATAACAAGGCTTAACAACTTCTTTTAACAAAGGTTCAAGGTTTATAAACTTTTAAACCTTATATTGGTACTAACAACCTTTAATACGCATGTTCGCATGTATCTATCTCATTTACATAGACATAACATTGTTCATACTTTTAAAATATGCTTAAATAACTTATGTCATGCTTGACTAGTTGAGTGCACATATCATTCTTTTTCAAAGGCATAAATAACTCTATCATGCTTGCTTATAAGGTCATAATGCAAGTAACATAACGCTCATCAAAGTTACTTTCTAAAACTTTTAAATTTCTCTTTAAAACACGTACTAAACCAAGCTTGACAACCTTTTATGTGCAATACATCTTGGAATTACATTCCTTATCCATCCGCGCACATAACTAGGCCATATTCACATGTTTCCAAGGTCGGAACTTAAAAGACACAAATTTCGTCAAGTTTCATTTTCAAAACTTTAAGTTTTCTTTTAGAAAATCATGTGAAGGCATTCCATAATGACTAAAGTAATCTTAGCCATATGACATGTCTATTATCATGTATATTCATGTTTTATCACTTAGTATAACATATTTCATCATCCGGAGCACTATACTTGCGTATGTGCTCGTTCGACGCCCTCCGATCGCCTCATATTACGTAACAGTCACAAATATGACTATTTTGACCCTTTCTAATGACCTCAAATTGAATCACTTAAAGAATAAAAGTTGTAGGTCTGTTCGTTCTCATTCTGTATCATCTTGAATCACCTTAATCGGTGTTCATACGAAAACGTTATGGCCATTTTACCAGAACAGGTCAAAATAGTCATAATTAACAGACTTTGGGCTCGACCGCGCCTATTTTCTTCCTAATACCCACGCGCCCGTGCCATTGGGCCTCACCCAGCCACTCCCCCGTGCCCCTGGGAAGCGCGCCCTCACCTGGCTTGCCCAGAATACAGTTTCCTAAATGTTCTTACTTCAAAACTTCATAACTTGTTCATCCTAAGTCAGAATGAGTTGGTTTTCGATTCGTTGAACTTGTTAAACTCTTAGATACTCATCTATAGAATAATTATAACACTTCAAACAAATTAACAAACCCAAAATATTAAAAACTCATGTTCATACTAAATTTTCATGTTTTGACAAATTTAACGAATTCATTCACTACGAATTCATTTCTAAACCAAATTGGTCCGTTTTACTTTCGTTGTTTTTGTTTTTAACTGTAGTAACAACATCTAGCAACAATTTATGGATTATAACAACCTTTAGCCATCAATTTTTGGACTTAAAAGCTACTTTTTCATGACATTTCAAAGAAACGCAAAACTTAGGAATTCAAGATCATGTAAGTTAATGTTATTACCTCTTGAATGCTTCAATATGCTAAGCATAGCCTTCCTAACTTCTGGTTGCTCTCCAATTTTATTAACTCTTCATAGCCACTTCTCAGACATCTCAACAAAAAGAGAAAAAGATGAAGGAGTCTCTATATATAGAAAACCCAAAACACAGTCCATAGCTTTGCTCCCTAATTCAAACCAACGGGAATGAGAATTGTATTATGGTTAAGGAAGAGTTGGGGAGTGGTTGGTGAATCCCATCATGTTTCCCACTCCCCTTGAAATTATTTGTTACACTTTGATGAAAATGAGGGAAGAGTAGGCTAGTCTCTAGAGTTCACGTGAATGAGAAAAGGAAGAGCAATTGGACACTTAATATGGGACAAACGAACCTCAACAACTTGTAAGTATAAATCATTTATGCCCAACTCTTAGTCAAATAATAAGTACACTAAGTTATATAATATATGTATATCATTCCTCCCATATAACTTAGGTTATAATTAAATTACAAATGTAATTTCTAATTACAATGTATCATATATCATCCATATATACCTCATCCTACCGGATATAATTCTACCGGGTAATTCACATTACATTGTCTCCTTTATTATTAAATTTTATTAATCAATAAATGTTTACAATATACTTGTGACGTACTTTTTTGATGTTCACACATTTACATTGCCACATACACATTTTATGATGTATTCATATCCTATAGTCCATATACATTAGTCCACATATTTTAATCTTTAAAACATGTGTGGACTTAATTTAATTGCTCCCTAATAACTTAATATCTCTTTTTACTACTTACTATCACGCCACTGCCACACAAGGCTTTATACTCAAATTATATTATAATATTACATAATATAACTTAATTAACCAATATTAATTTCCATAAATAACTTCTCATTTAATTCATGATTAGTTATCTCAATCCATTCATAGACGGTTGGAACACCAATTATGGTCCTTGTTATAACATATTAGTCACTAATACACAAATCCTAAAGTTCAGATTACAAACTCATCATGAACAGTCTACAGGCCGGCGCGGCAGTGTTGGTCTTAGGCTTGAGAGTGGCGCTGTCGCGCCACCTTAAGTTAGGACGCAGACATATTATGCTTCAACAGAAACAGAACTTAACTCGGAAATCCTTTAACATGCTCCACACATGCTATCTCATTATACTAACCAAAATAAATCTCTAATTACAACATTCCTCAATAATTTAGAGATTAACTTCAAGTTCAACTCTTCTTCCGTTAATCAATACCTTTAACCCTATCCCAATATTAGTCAATAAATCTCTAACCAATATTTATCTAAAGATATATCGATTGTCTTCTCTCATCAACAACGTACATATATATAAGTCCAAACCTAACACACATCGAGTCTTTAATGTTATTCAATATATTATACTTAGTGGTTTCCCACAAACAACCAACAAATTAGTTTCCATCTCGTCTACACTATTTTCACAGTGAGTTAGATCGGTTACTAATTCGTATATACCTCCGCTCTCTGAAGGAATCGTTTAGCCCAACTCCTATACATCTACCATTAAAGGATACAGTTGCACTACCTTAGACTTGATACTTACTCGTACACATACTCAAGAAATTGGTGATTATCAAAGATATTTAATATCACTAACTTACTATGATAAAATAATTTCACATAAATTATTTAATATCGATAGATAAATTTTATCCATCCTCTTACTAATTCATCTCTATAATTTATAACAAACATATAATAATGATATATATATTTATTAAACATAACATCACTTATCACATAGCTCATATTAACCTATGTAACACAATACCACATACCTCGTAATACATTTATATATTTTTGTTTGAACCCTTCACATGCCTTAAGAATTTTATCTACTAAATTCTTATTTTAATATTTTCTGAAAATTCGGGTTCCTATAACCACAACTTAGATGGTCGCCGGTTATCCCATTTGTGTGAGGAGACCAGGTAATTCCATCCCTTTAGTCTAAGCCGATGAGGTGTCGTTTGAAGGTTTGAAGGATAATCCCAGTACCATTGATAAGTTTTTATGTTTTGGTAGGGGTGAGACCGAATCATGAATGGCTGCCTACGTACTCCCATTGACGAGGCAAGGTCAGGTCTGCGTAGTTCCAACCTAGCGTGAGAAGGTTAAAAGTTATAGGTGATAAAAAGGGTGTAGAGAGATTTTTTTGTTTAGTTAGACCGAACAATAAAAATGACTGCTTACGTACTCCCGTGTATTGGGGAGATCAGGTCTGCGTAGTTCACCCCTGATGGGATAAATCGAATTTATGAAAAGTCTTATCCCTAGTGGGACAAACTGAAGGTGTGAGATGTTTGATCCCTGGTAGGACAAACTGAAAGTGTGAAATGTTTGATCCCTAGTGGGACAAACTGAATGTATGAAATGTTTGATCCCTAGTGGGACAAACTGAAGTAGTGAGGATTGAGAAAGGTTTTGAAAACCTGAATTCATTGATGGATCTGATGATCCAGAACCAGAATACTTGTTTACAGGTAACTTCGGACATAGTACCGCTTCACTGTGTCTGAGTTGATGAGTTTCATAAATTCCTTGCCATCCATCTCTTGTAATCTGAGGGCTCCTCCTATCAATACCTCCTCGACAATAAATGGGGCTTCCTAGTTTGGGGTGAATTTTCATTTGGATTGATCTTGGTTGTCAAGAACCTTCTTCAAGACCAAGTCATGTTCTTTGAATTGTTGTAGCCGGACTTTCTTGTTGGAGGATCGAGCGATCCTCTATTGGTATAACTAACCTTGGAAGATGGCTGCATCCCGCCTTTCATCTATTAGAGAGATAATTGGTGGTACTGATCTTGTAACTATTGGTCTTCATCCAGCTAAGCGTCTATGAACACTCTGAGGGATTCCATTTCCACCTCTATGGGGAGCACTACTTCCATTCCATAGGTTAATGAGTAGGGGGTTGCCCCAGTGGAACTACGCATTGAAGTTCTATAGGCTAATAGAGTCAGAGGCAATAGGTCAGGCCATCCTTTGTGATTGGCAGACATCTTTTACAAGATATTCTTGATGTTCTTATTAGCCGCTTTAACATCACAATTCATCTTTGGATGGTAGATAACGGAGTTAAGGTGTTTGATGTGGAAATTTATTGCATAGCGCCTCCATCATTTGGTTGTTGAGGTTTTTGGCATTGTCTGATACAATCACCTCTGGTTGTCCATATCGACAACTGACATTATTTCTAATGAAACAAATGATCACCTCTTTAGTAACCCTGGGGGGAAGAGGCTGCTTCTACCCACTTGGTGAAGTAGTCGATCATGGTGAAGATAAACCGATGACAATTGTAAGACCCCAACTTTTATGATTAAAGATTAATTTTTCTCAAAATATATTTTTGAATATTATGGTGTGGATTTGATATAATATTATAGTTGTGGGTAATATTTACAAATTTTGCAAAGTAAGTAAATTCTTGAATAATATTCGATTTGTCGGGGAATATTCATTTTAACAGGGAATATTCATATAACGGCACAATCATTGGTGAACCCCACAATGGAATTATTGTCGGAGTTAGAAAACGACAAAAATATCTTTTTATAAAAATAAGGGCGAAAGTTTTACCGTTAAACTGTTTAAATACTCGGTGGTAAAAGTACAGTAATATGCGTGGTTGCATAGTAGCACACGGTATTAATTATTGATGCTTACGTGAGAAGTCACTCAGTTATACTCAATTATTACTACAGTAATTGCTGCATAATATCTCTCATATTATTGATTCGATTATTATCATAGTATAATATGCATAATATTTTTTATTATTAAATCAATAATTGAGACAACAAAGTTATTCATATTATTATTTGCATCATTAATGATGTCTAGAAAGTTCTGTCGAGGAAAGGAATTTGGTCACCTAATTACGCGCCAATAGGGAGAAATCCTTATCGAAAAGCCCCCTCTTTCCTAGGAATGATCTGGTTGTTAAATATTGTGAGTTATAATATTAATGATGAATAAGTTCGTGTCGATTAAAGATGAAATTATTGATAAAAAATATTTTCATTGTGTTGGGATTATTAGTGTTAGTAGAAAACAACATTTATTTTAATAATTAATTTCTGGATGTTAAATTGACCAAACAGATAATTAATCAGATAAATGAGCACTTAATTGTTATTAGTTCACATGCAAATTATTGTTGATTCACATGTATGGAACTATTGATTCACATACATGCACTATTAGGGGAAGTGGTGCAAGATTGATAATACTTGAAGGACTAAATTAAAATTGGAGGTATAGATGAAGATACTATACTGTAATAATTCGAGCCCTAATCATGCAATTATCGAAACTATATTTTTTTTATAAATAGAAGCTTATTCTTCTTTCATTCTCACCAATTCACTAAGACTCACAAGAGCAATTATAAAGATAGAAGCTATAGAGAGAAAGAAGAAGAGTATTCTGCTACTTCACTATTGCAGTATCTAGCCTTCTACTAAGGTAAGGGATATTATTTTTGTTTAATATTCGTATGAAATAATATTTTCTTCCATACTATGTAGTATGTAAGTAATATTATTTCTTTTCAGATTCAGAATTCTACACTTATTTTGTTAAAGCATTGCTTCCATACTCTATGAAATTAGTAGAATATCCTTGAAATTTGCACTTCATCTAGAATCATTTCACAAAGATATTTTTCTGAACATTCTTGTTAAATTTTAAGCTTTTCATGACAAAGTACTATTCATGGACACTATTCATAAATACGGTACTATTTACAAAGTACTATTCACGAGGTACTATTCACAAAGTACTATTCATATAGTTCTATTCACAAAGTACTATTTTTGAAGTACTATTCACAAAGTACTATTCACGAGGTACTATTCACTCAGGTACTGTTCACCCGGGGTACTATTCATGACAAAAATTGATTTTTTTTCAACCCAAATCGTTTTTGATACAATATTATTCTTGAATTTTACTCCACAAAGCAGTATCACATTGACAATTTGGACATTATTGAATTTTGGATAAATTAAATTATATATCTTTAAAATTTTATCCTTTTCTTTCGTTTAATTGAATTCTTATATCATTGTCATCATTCTCATATTTATATTGTGATGAAAGTCATCTTTGGCTTACGTGCATAGATGGACTGTTGATTGGTATGATTATGACCAGAGATTATTCGGTGTAATTATGACCTATAATGTTACAAATGATGTGGTAAAAGTCTTTATTGGCCCGTAATGCATTGATGGACAGTTGTTGGCATGATTATGACCATTGATGATTACACGAATATTCTTGGCCCGTAGTGCTTGGATAATTCAGTGATGTGGATTATTTATTGAGCCGAGTCTCAGCGATAAAATTGATGATAAACTTTTTAAATCATAGAAGATAGTAGATATCATGTTCTACTTGACTCTTCTAATGGATTGCTTGTTCCACTGCAGTTAAACTTGTTGTTTATTAGTTTCACACTGCTGAAGGCTAACGATAATTTATTCTACATTATCTTAGTCATAATATTTCTTACTGGGCAAGTTGAGCTCACCCTTTTGCTTTTATTGTTCTCTTTAGGAAATGTGAACGTAGCCGGGACTAGTCGGGGAACGGAGTGATGTTCCGAGATGGTGGCTATAGTAGTCCTCACTATTCTATGAAATAGTGTGATAATAATTGTAATAAGGACTCCATTTGAGTTTGGATATTGTCTAAAAGACAATATTCATGTAAAAACTCTCAGCTACGCTTTCGTTGTATTATATAAAAGAAGTTTGTATTTAAATTTTGTACCATATATTCGATGACTCAGAATGGATGATGTATACCTATTTTTAGGGTGTCACAGTTAGTATCAAAGCTTAGGGATATGATCCCTGGCTGAGATGTGAGACTAGAACTAGGAGGGGAGAGACGGGTTAATCCTTCGCTAGTATGACCTACCTAAGTTATTTATTATTTAATTGGTAGGTCAAAGTATAGGGATAATATGTGGCATGTCAATTAACCTTTCTTTTGTGGCAGTGTTTGAAAATAGCATCTGAAAATGTTGAGATAAACAATGGATCATAGGAGACTGTTGAGTCACTACAGATCAAGAACTAGGATAATGTGCATCAGAAAGGTAACAATCCTCATTTAAACAAAGAACACCGACCAAATGATTAATGATGTGATGTTCAGAGGCTTTATGCAATTCATTCAACATCAGGCGAGAGAGACTCTTGTTCAAAATGTAGGTGAAAACACTGGCAACTCACGAATGGTCACCACTAAGTAGTTCAAGGAGCTGGGACCACCGAAGTTTTTGGGAAAGTCAGAACCACTTAAGGCAGAGATGTGGATAAAGCAAATCACCAAGATATTTGATATCTTGGGATGCTCTGAGGAGTAAAAGGTTACCTTTGCCACCTTCATGTTGAGAGGAGAGGCAAATTACTGGTGGGAATCAGTAAAATGCATTCAACCTGCGACACAAAGATGTATTGGGAGAAGTTCTAAGAACTGTTCAGCGACAAGTAGTTTCCCGAAAGTATTCGTCACATGAAGGAGGTGGAGTTCATCAAGTTGGAGCAAAATAATATGACCGTATCACAGTACGAGGCTAAATTTTCGGAGTTATCCCGATTTGCATCCTATTTAGTAGATAATGAGGAGAGAATAATGTGAATGTTTCTGCGAGGTTTGAAACCCGAAATACGTTAATACCTCATTTCTCACAAACTTTACTTGTATTAAGAAGTTATGAATAGGGCTCAGTTATTGGAGCGCGATAATGAGTCAACCCAACCAAGAGAGAGCAGCCGACAAAACGATAATACTAGTGGTAGCAATTATCGAAGCGGAGACAACAAACGTGGAGAGAATCAACATGCCAGAAATGGTAACCACTTCGATGGTAATCATGGCCAAGACATTAGGAGTGGAAATTTCAAGAAGAGGAGATTCAATAATGATGAAAAGACGTCAGCAACAACAATTGTTATGGAAGGGGAACGACCCCCGATCGTATGATATAAATGTAGAGGGGAGGAACACATCAGTCCAAACTGTACGTAACAGTCCAAAGCGTGTTACAATTACAGAAGAAGTCACCTAGCTTAGTTTTGTCGTGTAGTAAAGCCAAGTTCAGCTGGGATGGAGGCACCAAAGGTCGTCCCAAAGAAGTCAAAGCCTAAGGGAGAGCATTTGTCGTGACCTCCCAAAAAGCGAGGAACCCAAACGAGGTTATCACGGGTAAGCTAATCATAAACTCTTGCGAAGTTTATACCTTATTTGATATCGGTTCTACCTATTCTTTTATTTCTCCTACTTGTGCTCAATGATTAAATTTAACTCCAATGAAATTAGACTTTGACTTATCTGTTGAAACTTCGTTGGGAGAAACCTTCATTACATCCACTGTTTATAAGTCTTGTTTGATTCAAATTGACAACCGCACATTACCTGTCGATCTTATCTCTTTGAAAATACTTGCATTTGATGTGATTTTAGGGATTGATTTGTTAACCACTCATCATGCAAAAATTAATTATTTGCGTAAGGTTGTTAGCTTTTATATTCCTAACCAACCTATTATGCAAATTCTAGAAACCAAACCACTAAAGTCAATCATTCTCATATCAAACAATAAAGCTATTCGTTTATTGAAAAATGGATGTCAATCTTTCTTAGCTCATTTCAAAGATTTCAACAACAATATGTCAGATTTGAATGATATTCCTATTATTAATAAATTTCCTAACGTATTCCCTGAAAGAACTTCCTGGCCTACACCCGGAGCATGAAATCGAGTTTGGTATTGACCTTGAACCCGGTATAAAACCCATTTCAAAAGCTCAATATCGAATGACTCCTATTAAACTTCAGGAGTTAAAAACCCAACTGTAGGAATTTTTAGACATCATTTTCATTTGTCCTAGTACGTCTCCTTGGGGTGCTCCTATTCTATTCGTAAAGAAGAAAGATGGAAGTATGCGTCTTTGTATTGATTATTAGGAGTCGAATCATGTCACCATCAAAAATAGGTACCAGTTGCAAGGCGCTAAATTATTTTCAAAGATCAATTTTCGTTCCGGATATCATCAGTTAAAGATTGAAACTAATGACATTCCAAAGACTGCTTTCAGAACTCGGTACGGGCATTATGAATTTCTAGTCATATCTTTTGGATTGACTAATGCTCCTGCTGCCTTCATGGATATGATGAACCGAGTATTCAAATAATATTTGAATCATTACGTGGTTACCTGTATGGGGAGAAAGTGGAGATCTATACGGTTCATAAAAGCCACAAATATTTCTTTACCCAAAAAGAGCTCAACATGCGGCAACGACGTTGGCTTGAGCTGTTGAAAGATTACGATCATACCAATAAATACCATCATGGAAAAGCGAACATAGTAGCTGCCGCATTTAGTAGAATATCATATGTGGGTACGAGTGAGATATTGTCAACGCAAAGGCCGATTTTGTATGACTTACAAAGGATAGAGATAGAGATAAAGACTCCAGGGACCCACGTGATGATGACAAATATACGAGTAGAACCGACTTTAATCGATAAAGTTAAATTTGCTCAAGCTACAGACCTGGAGCTAATGCGTATGAGGAAGAAAGTACAAGAAGGTGCTATTTCAGAAGCAAGAATCGATGAAGAAGGAATACTTCGAGTCAACTACAGACTTTGTGTTCCTAACGACTCTGACTTGAAGTATAAAATCATGATGGAGGCGCACAACACACCATTTGCTATCCATCCTGGGAGTATTAAAATGTATCGTGATCTTCGACATACATTTTAGTGGAGCAATATGAAGAGAAAGATCGTGGAGTTTATCTTAAGGTGTTAAACTTAACAACGTGTCAAGGCGGACCATCAAATGCCAAAAGGTCCATTGCAATCACTTGAAATTTTAGAATGGAAGTGGGAGCACATTACCATGGACTTCGTTGCTAGTTTTCCCAATATTTCTCATGGCATAAATGTTATTTGGGTAATTGTCGATGGACTAACCAACTCTGCTCATGTTATACCTATACGAGAAACTTATTCAACTGGATGTCTTGCTCGTATGTACATAAATGAGATTATAAGACTACATGGTATGCCATTATCCATAGTTTCTGATCGAGACCCAAGATTCACTTCACAATTTTGGTATAGTTTGCAAAAAGCTATGGGCAAGGATTTGCGATTCAGTTCGGCATGTCATCCTCAAACGGACGGGCAAATCGTCAGGAAATACGTCTACAAAATCTCTAATGATCGGTACCTCTTTTAGCTTCACACTCTTCTGTGTGTTTACTATGTAGGCTAAGTATCCTACATATCCTTGTCTCGGTAACTTCTGGGCTTGCATCACCATCAGAAAACTTGCTTGTCAAGGAAACATGCTGCCATAAAACACAACTATTGACGTCGGGATTTTTACTGTCCCTCTTATGTTCTTGTCTTTTGGTGTTCTCATGTTAGGTGAGATTTGTTTGAATAAACAAGTTGTGAAAAGGTCTGACATGTATATGTCGACAATTGGACTGTAAGAGTCGCCAGTTGGTATTTTAAATGGTTGCACTAACTTAACTGAGAAAAGGTTTACATATTGACCACGCGATGTATCACGGCTAAACTGGTCTGTGAAACCGAGATTCGTTAGGGTTTGGGGACTTGATTATGAGGAGGGAAGGTGTTAGGCACCCCCCGACATCCTTGTTACCACGATGACAACCACTTTACAATTAAACTGTTATATGAATGTGTGTGTGTGTGTGTGTGTGGATCAATGTGCAATTATTTGGAAGTAGTGATATGCCTCGTTCGCACCTATATACAAAAGGTTTGAATTTTATATATAAAAATTCAGTTTTAACAAGATATAGAAGTGATGTTTTGAAACAGAGGTTTTTCAAACCCTTATGCTCAATAGTAATTGAGGCCTTTGATACTTCCATTTTTATTTAAATATTCGGCTTGATTGCTTTTATTTTTGAGATGCGAGGCATCTTCGAGAAAATAATATATAAAGCAGTGACGAACTCCTTATGGGCGTGAGAGCCATCTAAGGAAATTTAAACACCGTAAATAATGTATAAGCTGTTTACAACTGAAAATGTCCATCACGGGAACCGAATCTAGATTCAGGAGACTGAATCTGTGATCACATGATTCCTAGGCTCACATGTTGTAGCAGTTTGTATGGAAACTGTAAACAGTTATATAAATATAAAATCTGTAAATATATATATATATATATATATATATATATATATACAGACGGTCAACCGCCACGAAGCGAACATCATGGGGGACTAGAAATATAAATATATAAAAGCGGTAAATATATATAGAGAGACACAATCAACCACCATGAAGCACCTCCATGGGGGATCAAAAATGTAAATAGAGCAGTAAAGACGATCAACCGCCACGAAGTAAACTCCAGGCGGGACGAAATGTAAATAAAGTAGTAAAAGGCCACGATGTAAACTTCAGGCCTGACAGAAATATATATATATATATATATATATATATAAGTAATAAACACTCCGGATATAAAATCCAGGCTCATCGAACAGAGTTCGACCACAGTTTATATATAAGTATATATATAAAAGCAATAAATGCTCCGGACGTGAGTCCAGGTTCAATCGAGGCATATCTCGATAATGTTAGTCCATATATATATATATATATATATATATATATATATATATATATATATTTACAAAAAGAAATAAAAATCCACGGACCGAAATTCGGGCATACACACGTTATACGACTCTCAATGTGAAGAACAGTGTATGCAAAATGTAGAGAAAAGGCTTTAAGAACGGTATGAAGGCTTATAGTAGACTGCCAAAGAAGACTTCAATAGCTTTAAATGGATGAACACTCGGTTCCCACCGGTAAAAAATAACAATATATGAGCTCACAAGTGTTTAAAATAACAAAGTACTTAGTTTATAGTGTGTACAGAGCAAATTGGATAGGGCTTCCTTGCCATTTTCTCTTACAAAATGGCCACCAAGCCCTCTATTTGGACAGGTACACCTGCGGCTGACCGGGGTTCCCGGGCTTTGCGGGTCCCACCGTCTCGAAGTACGTGTATGCATGCAACGTGATGTTCGCTCAAACTTTTAGAACTTCAATTCGGGAATACAATTGAGGTGTATAAAACCTTTTTCGGAGTGCTATTGTCGAGAACTACACAAATGACATGGGATTAGAGGTTGTGCAAAGCCAGGAAGATGGGACCATGCCCTTGGTCTTCAAGTCTTCAAATTCTATCCGGTGTGTTGTCATATGTAGTAGTCACTCGAGATTTTATAACTATTTGGTTCTTGTGGGACACTTTCATGAGGAATGTATGTTAAAATGTGTTAAGACGGTGCGCGCATGTGGGATCGAGGTGGCAAAATGATGATTTTGCCCCTTACCGAGATTATCTCCGGTTTGGGCTGATATTGCAGTCGTTGCTCAAGGTTATCTCCGAGATTGGGCTGCTGCAAGTACTGAATGTCCTCAGGGTTGTCTCTAAGGTGTACCTGACCTCCTGGGGTTATCTCCGGGTTTAGACTGAGTGCCTCGGGGTTATCTCTGATGTTGAAGCTGACTGTAAGGGTTGACATGAGCATCTCCGGGGTTATCTCCGGGGTTGAGACTGGAACTCTCGGTGTTGTTTCTGGTATGAAACTGGATATCTCGGGGTCATCTTCGAGATGAAAGAGCTTTCTCCGGTGTTATTTCTGGAACTTGAATTGCATCCCTCGGTGTAATCTCTAAGGTTGAGACTGAAACTCCCGGTGTTGTTTCTGGGATTTAATATCTCGAGGTTATCTCCGAGATTGAAAAGGCTTCTCCAATGGGATTTCTGGAACTGGAACTATTTTGTCCTCTAGGGTTATCTCTGAAAGACGATTCTTCCCTTTTGCAATATTAGTAACAGGAATGCAAAATTTTGAGTGTCTACAGATGCCGCTCTTTATCATATTCATGCAATGTAATGACATCGATAGGATAAAGAATACTTGAAATTTAAATAGGTACACTTAGAAGGGGGGGTTGAATAAGTGTAGGCACAACTATGTCCAACTTTTTATTTAAACAAAATTCTTTTGGATATTTAATGCAGCAAGCTGGATTCTATATCTTTGTAAGTTCACGTAAGAAACAGGATATTGTATTTAATTCCAAGTAAATCAATTTACTGATATGAATGGATATAGAATGCAGGCTGCTGGATAGATAGCGGAATACTAAGGCACAAAATGTAATCACATAAACACTAGAATTTTTACGTGGTTCAACTACTACCCTCTAGAATAGTAGCGTAATTCACGTCCAATACGAACAGGTATTGGAGACTCACTTTTATTAAACTTTTCAATTACAATACAAGTTCTAACAATTTGAACACCTTTGTTCCCTGTGCACCTATGCACTCTTAAGCACCTATGATTTCTTCAAACTCGATTGTAATGATACCGTAATCCAAACAGAATTACATTAAAAAGAATATTAACAGAGATAAGGAAAATTAAGATACACACTAGAGGTCTAATGATCTAGCAATATATCACTTACCAATTCAAGGCTCTAGTATGAAATGATATGCAAGAAGAATATTACCAGAGTATGTTCTACACGACCTTCTTAACCGAAGCTCTTTCTTAATGCAATAAATATCGATTAAGAAGAAAAACAACTTTATAGCTTGTATGCCTTGAAATATAGTATCTGTTTTTCGTAAATTTCTCGTTGATTAGACTAGCTCTTTTATAAACTTTTTCTAATATATTAACGTTGCTTGTTGCCCATTCGTAATATAGTCGTTAGAAACAATATGCACAAGTCACACAATATTTAGACTATTATCCGGAGATTGTGCCAAGGATCAAGACTCCTTATAGTTGTATATGGGAAGAGAACACGTCATGATCAGTATATACTATAGGAGAATCTTAGTCATGACTGAGGATATTTTGCTTAATAGAGAGCCCATCACGTGAGACTATATCTTATATAATTTCTGCATTTAATACCCACCTTGTCATATGGCAACTTTCTTTTTGGCAAAGTCCGGATATAATCAATTACCATCACGAAGCAGGTTTTCTTTAAAATAACAATCTAGTGATGTTCCTTAACTTAAGATTTTTCATATTAGCTAGATGCCTTCATTAAGGTCCTTGATTCATGAAGCGCGATTTATGATGCATGATATGCTATATTTGATCTTACCGTGAATCAAGTTAATGAAAATGAGTAACTTATGGTATTTTATTTGCTCAACCATTTACTCCAGATTTCCATATATATATATATATATATATATATATATATATTGGTTAACATTATTTGATTCCTTAAGTTTTGTTGTGCAATTTCGGCCATGCATATCAAAAGCGAGGAGATCAGTATGTAGCATCAAGTATGTGAACACAAGCAAAAATGCAATGCACATGTCCTAGAGCCTTATTTTGGAAAGTAATAAATGCTAAGATCTTACATATATTCCTAGGACTCAAATTTGATTTTCTCTCTTCAAGGGTATCTTGGCTTTGTAATTTTCTCCTTTATATTCCTGAGATGTTATATCTTTCCCTGAAATGTTATATAGCATGATTAGTGCAATAATAGGGTCATCATCAAAACATGGAGTGTGACATAAGTCAACATTCTCCCCCTTTTTGATGATGACAACAAAATAATTATGACTCCCCCTAAATCCATGCATATCAAGAGAGTTACGACTCCCCCTTAATTCATGCATATCCTTTACTGTTTAGAATTAACCGTTGACTGCGAATATGCAATGTTGAATAACCCTACATTTTACTAGTTAGTCCACATCATGTTAAGCAAAAGGAATATACTGAACTATTAAACCACCATCCAATAAACATTTAAACCATAGTCTTTAAATCAGGAATCATCATGCATGACATGTAAAAAAACTTAAAAAAAAATTGTCTTGTAAGAAAGCAAGCACATCTCCCCCTTTGGCATCCATCAAAAAGAGGTGAGTAGAAAGCCAAAAGAGGAGCTAGGCCTTTAATCAATCTCCTCGTCAATATGAACGAGATTGGCTTCGCGGGCAGTGAAATATGGACGGTGAAGCCTGCGATGTTCAATCTCTTCCAGGGACATCGTATTTGCAAATTTGGGAGGACGAGGAATGAAGGTAAGAGGCGGTAAAGGCAGGTCCAGGAAGTCGCCTTGGTATTCGGCCATCCAATTGCACTGTGGCCATTAAGGTATACGAGATTGGACTTGGTCTGCTTGCAGTTCTTCACTGAGATCATTCATGCGGCGCTCGGTAAAGCGACCGAGAGTCCTAATCTAATTGCTGATGAATTTAAGTTTAGTGCTCAATTGACAGGCATTGCGGTTCATTTTCCTCTGCGGGGCTTCTACCATAGCCCGAGTGTGCAACTCAAATCCTGCTTGGAGGTCAATGAACTCATCTTCCACATTGTGAAAAACAGAATGAAGATCATTATAACGAATAGGGAGTTTGCCTTTTTCAAGCACGGAAATACGAAGTTGGATGTCCTTAACATCAGCAGTGATTGTGGCTTGATTGTTTACGATGGTATGAAGAAGGGTGAGAATCTCAGGGGAGGGAGGTAGTGAAGTAGGAGGTGTGGGATTTGGAACATTTAGAATTCTGGGGACAACTCGTATGAACTTTCCTTTTAGCAATGTGATATGAGCACCTTGAGATAGTTAGAGTCGATGGAATCAGTTATTTGGATGGAGTCCTCATTGTCGAGTGGAATTTGAAAGTGAGTAAATAATTTTGTGAGGAACCAGCTGTAAGGCAAGCATTTTTTGGAGTGTTTGATACGGTTGACCATGTGTTTGAGCATCATCAGGGAAAAATTGAATGGGTTGCCTGTCAGTATCAAGGCCACCAAAACCAAATCCTGGTAAGTTAAATCAGCTCCACCACCGAGACGAGGAAGAAGATTGTACCTGAGCAATTTGTGAAGGACTATGGCAATAGGAGATACTTCGGTGGTTTTAGGAAGGGTAACTGTGGACACAGTTGGGTCATCCATGACAGTGTGAAGCTTAACAATATGAGACAAAGGAGTATAAACTGGTCCTTTAAGTGTAAAGGGACAGTCTCAAGTATATGGTATGGAGAGTATGCTCCCTAAATCCAGAGCAGTAAAAACCAGAGATTTGCCTTTAACGAATGACGTATAACAGTCCCCATTATTTTCAAGATTTGTATAAAATTGTTGGACTAATTTTGGATACGCCACAGAGGGAGGTGCACTTAAGGAAGCTAAACCACATGACTCAAGGAGGTTTTAAAGAGGAGAGTTTTGGTAGTAAAACATGTCAACTGATTTTTCATAAACAAAAGATTGTGACATATAGAGGACTTGAAACGAAGCTTGAAGTTGTGACCCCTAAAAAAATCATCAGGAACGTCACAGATAGAGGGTTTACCGTCATTGGAGGAGAGCTGGGTGAGGATTCCTTGACTGTTCACCGTTTAACGACCGTCGATGTCCCAATCGGTGGAGGAGAGGGTAAGCTTGCTTCAGATTTGACAAGGGAGGAGTCACCGGAGATGGTTGTGACCGAAGGTTGCTTCCTTTTTAGTTGTCGAGTAACAGGAGGATGAGGAGGTGGAGAGGGTAGCGATACCTCGTCGTCAGATTCGTGGCGGATTTGTCTAGACCGTCGGGTTTTCATCTTCACGGACGGTGTTTAAGAGAGGTGTAGGATCTCAGAGATGATTGAAGTATTTGAGAAGACAGAGAAGAGGGTTGGAAGAGTAAAGTGGTGTCTGTCTTTTAAAAGAATGCGTGGTACTGAGGTATGGAAGGACATGGCGCCGTGTTTGGGAAGAGAGATCTTGAGCAGATATAATGAGTGTAATTATGGCAACTAGATATGCCATGTCTGTCTATTTTCCTTAAAGCATGCAGACCATATTTATATCAGTCTCATCCCGAGTTCATCTTAGAGTGCAGAAACGTTCTTCCCCTAAGGGTTTTGTAAATATGCCTGCTAATTGGTACTCAGTGGGGATGAATATTAATTTAATTAGTCCTTTGGAGACAGTATCTCTAAGAAAGTGGTGGTGTAGAACTGGATTTTCAGAAATATTGATGGTGCTTGTATTCTCACAATATATAGGCACATTTTTACACATAATATCAAAATCGCATAGTGTTTGACGCATCCACAAAATTTGGGAGCAACAACTTCCTGCTACTAAATATTCTCCCTCAGAAGTGGATAGGGCAACTGAAGTTTGCGTCTTTCTATGCCATGAGACAAGACTTTGTCCCAAAAATATACAAGCACCGCTTGTGCTTTTTCTATCTATTTGACAACCTACATAGTCAGCATCTGAATAACCCATTAGATCAAAATTTTCACATTTTGGGTAAAATAATCCTAAGTTTGCAGTACCGCTCAAATATATAAATATTCGTTTAACATCCTGTAAGTGGGATTCTTTGGGTTTGGCCTGAAATCGAGCACATAGACAAACACTGTACATTTTATCAGGTCTAGAAGCAGTTAAATATAGTAGTGATCCAATCATACCTCTATATTTTGTTACTTCTACATCCATACCTTTTTCATCTGCTGTGAGTTTTATTGATGTACTCATTGGTGTGGTCTTTGAGTTTGAATTGTCAAAGCCGAATCTCTTGAGTAGCTATTTTGTATACTTGGTTTAATGAATGAATATACCTTCATGATTTTGTTTAATTTGAAGGCCCAGAAAGTAATTGAGTTCACCCATCAAGCTCATGTCAAACTCCTTGTGCATGCATTTGGAAAACCACTCACAAAGGAAATTATTAGTAGCGCCAAATATTATATCGTCTACATATATTTGTACAATAATGATATCTTTATTTTGACGTTTAATAAATAACGTAGAGTCAATTTTACCTCGTATGAACCCATTTGATAGGAGGTACTTACTTAATCTCTCATACCAAGCCCTTGGGGCTTGTTTGAGTCCATAGAGTGCCTTCTTTAGTTTGTATACATACTGAGGGAACTTGTCATGCTCGAATCCATGAGGCTATTTTACGTAGACTTCTTCATTTATGTAACCTTTGAGAAAGGTGCTTTTGACGTCCATTCGGTGTAGCTTGAACTTTCTGAAACAAGCAAATGCTAATAATATTCGAATGGATTCCAAACGAGCTACTGGGGCAAAAGTTTCTTCATAGTCTATTCCTTCTTGCTGATTATACTCTTGAGCTACTAGTCTAGCTTTATTTCTTGTAATTGTTCCGTACTCGACAAGTTTGTTTTTGAATACCCATTTAGTTCCAATAATGGATACGTCTTTTCGAGGGGGCATCAACTCCCAAACTTGACATCTTTCAAATTGTTGTAGTTCTTCTTGCATTGCTAGTAACCAATTTTCATCAAGAGCGACTTCTTTGGCGTTCTTTGGTTCAATCTGGGATAGAAATGCTGAGAAAGCACACATGTTTTGTGCTTTTCCTTTTGTAGTAACTCCTTCATTTTTGTTTCCAATGATGTTATCGGGAGGGTTATTTTTGATGTATCTTGCTGATTTTGGAAGTTTAATGTCGTGAATCACTTCTTCAGTGGTTTCTGAATCATGGCCTTGTTGTTCTTTCATTTTAGCTTGTTGGATATGTTCCTGATATACGTACTCAGCTTGCTGGATAGAGTCTTGATCCTCTTGTTCTTCTAATCCAGCTTGTTGGATTGGTTCCATGATCTTGTTGTTTTGCTTTATATGGTAAGCTGGATTTGCAGCGGTCTCTAAATTTCCTGCATCTTCTTCTTTTTCTCTTGGAATATCATGGTTAGCTTCGTTAAATTTGATATGTATAGATTCTTTGATGCACAACTTTTGCACATTATAAATGCGATATGCTCTACTATTTTGTGAGTATCCAATGAATATTCCTTAATATGATCTAGCATCAAACTTACCCAAATTCCCACTAGTGCAAAGAATAAAGCATTTAGATCCAAATACTTTAAAATAGCTTATATTAGGAAGAAGATTATTTAATAATTAATAGGGTGTTTTCAACATGATTGGACGGATCAATACCCTATTTAGTACATAGCATGATGTGTTTATCGCTTCGGCCCAAAATTTCTTAGGAGGTTTGCTCTCTTGAATTAAGGTTCTAGCTGTTTCTTGTAATGTTCGATTCTTCCTTTCTACTACTGTATTTTGTTGGGGAGTTATAGGTGCTGAGAACTCATGAGTAATTCCTTTTTGATTGCAAAATATAATGAAATCCTTTTGAAACTCAGTACCATGATCACTTCGAATTTTTATGAGACTAAGGCTGTATTTAGTTTCCAAGTTTTTAATCAACTTTTCAAATTCATTAAATGCTTCATCTTTAGTTCTAAGAAATAGCACCCATATGTATCTAGAGAAATCATCAACTATCACAAAAGCATAGAATTTACCATTTAAGCTAGCATGCCTCTTGGGTCCAAATAAATCAAGATGTAATAGTTGTAAGGGAGAAGAGGTTGATACCATGTTTTTTGCTGTGAATGATGTCCTTACTTGTTTTCCAAGTTGACAAGGCTCGCATATACCTTTCTTCTAGAAGTTCATTTTGGGTAATCCTCTTACTAAGTTCTTTGATGAAAACTTTTTGATGAGATCCATATGAACATGTCCCATCCTTCTATGCCACAGATTTGCTTCGTCTTGAATAGTTGTGAGACATAATTCTTCCTCCTGTTGCTCAAAATCAAGAGTGTATATATTTCCTTCTCTTTGAGCAACTAAAGCGGCATTGTTAGTATCATATGAAATTGTACATTTATCCTTTTCAAAATTTACTTGATGTCCATTGTCCATTAATTGACTAACACTGATAAGATTAAACTTTAGACCGTTAACAAGATGAACATTATTAATATTAACCGTACTATTACCGATTTTACCTTTCCCAATTATTTCGCATTATCGATTATCACTGAACGTGACAGTTCCATGTCTTTTTTTGACATTTAGTTCTACGAACTTAGATTTGTCACCCGTCATGTGGCGTGAACATCCACTGTCAAGAATCCATTTTTGAGAAGATACTTTGGCTTTGAAACACAACTGTTTAAGAAAGATATAATTTATCTTTTTGGTACCCATATCTTTTTGGGTCCACTTGTGTTAGTTAAAATCGAATCACTTTTCTTTACCCATACAACTTTACTTCAATTGTTATTTTTCTTTCTTAAGCAGTTTATCTCTAGATGTCCTTTAATGCCACAATTTTTGCAGGTAGTAAAAGGTGTGCAGTAATTTAACTTAAATGATGATTTAGATTTGAGCATTTCAACTTCTTTTCTATATGTTGGGTTATAACCAATGATTGTTTATCGTAACTGGGTCTTTGTTTTCCTAGCATGACATTTAGATTTTCTTTCCCATGAACAAATTTAGCTAGAGAGGTTTTTAATGTCACTATTTCCTTTTGCAGTTCATTAGTTTGAGGTATTTTTTTAATCGATTCATCACCAAATGCATCAATGCACACATGTCTCATTTTTATCTCATTTGTTAATTTTTCAACTTCATCATTTAGCTGTTTTACTTTGTTGAACATTATTTTATTGTAATTATCTAAATAATCATTTTTCGCTGCTAATACTTTTTTCTCATTTGTGTGTGTTACTTTTTCTAATTCTTTATTTTCATCTATTAGTGCTTCCACTTCGCCCATTAGAGTGTTTACTAGATTTTTGAAGTACATATTTTTTTCTTTTAATTTTTCATTTTCCTATTTTAAAGTAATAACATCACAAAGAGGTACCTCACTAGATTCACCTTCAAGTCCCATTAAGCATATTTCAGCCAACTCATTTGCATCTATTTCCACTTCGGATTCTTCATCATCACTCCACGTTAGGAATGCTTTATGCTTTTTGAACTCCTTATTGCCTTGCTTTCCTTTTTTTTGAGCTGGAAGCAGTCCTTTTTAAAGTGACCTTGTCGTCCACACTCGAAACAGGTTTCTTTGGTTGGCTTGGCTTTGTGTTTGTTTGAGTTGAATGTATTTTTCCTTTGATTCTTTCTTTGAAGTAGTCCCTTAAGTCTCCTTGATATCATGGCTATTTCATCATCCGAGTTGTTTTCAAGTTCTTCTTCAATTCCTGCATTTAGAGCTAGCACTTTCTTTCGAGGATCTTCTTCCTCGTCAACATATCTTTTCAATTGATGTTCATATTATTCTATTTCACCAAAGAGAGTTAATGTATCCATAGAAGAGATATTGACAGAATCTTGAAGAGTAGTAATTTTAGATGCAAACCTTTTGGGCATAGCCTGAAGTAGCTTACGATTGATTTCGCTGTATGGAATTGACTTGTCGAGCAACTTCAAGGAATTTATAAGTACCAAAAATCGTGCTTGACCCATTTTGATTGTTTCGTCTCTTTCCAGTTTGAACATTTCGTAGTCATGCATGAGCATACTTAGCTTAACTTCTCGTACTTTGGAAGTTCCTTCGTGACTTACCACTAGGGTTTCCCAAATCTCCTTTGATGTGTTGCATGAAGAAACTTTATCTATTTTGGATTGCAACATGCCGCTGAGGAGAGTGTTCATTGCTTTTGAATCGTATGACACCATGTATGTTTCGGTTGAGTCAATCTCAAGTAGAGTTTTTGGAGTGCCATCGTCTTTCCTTGGGATTACCGGTCCATTCTCTACCACCCACCGAATCCATGGGTCTTGCTTAAGATATATCCTCATCTAAAATTTCCAGAAATTATAGTTCTCTGTTCCAAAGAGGAGTGTAGGTCGGTTTGTTGATTGGCCTTCGTGATGAGCGTTTCCAAGTTGTGCCATATCAGAATCTTTCCCTACAAGTCACCTTTAAGACCAAGATAGGTAGAGCCAAGCTTTGATACCAAATGAAATTTAAATGTACACTTAGAAGGGGGGTTGAATAAGTGTAGGCACAACTATGTCCAACTTTTAATTTAAATAAAATTCTTTTGGATATTTAATGCAGCAAGCTGGATTCTATATCTTTGTAAGTTCACGTATGAAAACAGGATATTGTATTTAATTCCAAGTCAATCAATTTACTAATATGAATGGATATAGAATGAAGGCTGCTGGATAGATAGCGGAATACTAAGGCACAAAATGTAATCACATAAACACCGAAATTTTTACGTGGTTCAACTACTACCCTCTAGAATAGTAGCCTAATCCACGTCCAATACCAACTGGTATTGGAGACTCACTTTTATTAAACTTTTCAATTACAATACAAGTTCTAACGATTTGAACACCTTTGTTCACTGTGCACCTATGCACTCTTAAGCACCTATGCTTTCTTCAAACTCGATTGTAATGATACCGTAATCCAAACAGAATTACACTGAAGAGAATATTAATAGAGATGAGGAAAATTAAGATACACACTAGAGGTCTAATGATCTAGCAATATATCACTTACCAATTCAAGGCTCTAGTATGAAATGATATGCAAGAAGAATATTACCAGAGTATGTTCTACACGACCTTCTTAACCAAAGCTCTTTCTTAATGCAATAAATATCGATTAAGAAGAAAAACAACTTTATAGCTTTTATGCCTTGAAATACAGTATCTGTTTTTCGTAAATTTCTCGTTGATTAGACTAGCTCTTTTATAAACTTTTTCTAATATATTAACGTTGCTTGTTGCCCATTCGTAATATAGTCGTTAGAAACAATATGCCCAAGTCACGCAATATTTAGACCGTTATCCGGAGATTGTGCCAAGGATCAAGACTCCTTATAGTTGTATATAGGAAGAGAACACGTCATAATCAGTATATACTATAGGAGAACCTTAGTGATGACTGAGGTTATTTTGTTTAATAGAGAGCCCATCACGTGAGACTATATCTTATATAATTTCTGCATTTAATACCCACCTTGTCATATGGCAACTTTCTTTTTGGCAAAAGTCCGGATATAATCAATTACCATCACGAAGCAGGTTTTCTTTAAAATAACAATCTCGTGATGTTCCTTAACTTAAGCTTTTTCATATTAGCTAGATACCTTAATTAAGGTCCTGGATTCATGAAGCGCGAGTTATGATGCATGATTTATTATATGCTATATATTTTTTTTACCGTGAATCAAGATAATGAAAATGAGTAACTTATGGTATTTTATTTGCTCAACCATTTACTCCAAATATATATATATATTGGTTAACATTATTTGATTCCTTAAGTTATGGTGTGCAATTTCGGCCATGCATATCAAAAGCGAGGAGATCAGTATGTAGCATCAAGTATGTGAACACAAGAAAATATGCAATGCACATGTCCTAGAGCCTTATTTTGGAAAGTAATAAATGCTAAGATCTTACATATATTCCTAGGACTCAAATTTACTTTTCTTTCTTCAAGGGTATCTTGGCTTTTTAATTTTCTCCTTGATGTTCCTGAGATGTCATATCTTTCCCTAAAATGTTATATAGCATGATTAGTGCAATAATAGGGTCATCAGCAAAACATGGAGTATGACATAAGTCAACAATACTAGATGCTTGAAATGTGACAAGATAATCATGATGCAATGTACATCAGCATGATGCATGTAGTTTATTGGATTGTTCTCCAACGAAATATAATGACTGTTTTCTCCCACACTTTCTGATGGGGACTAGAGTTTTCACTGACCACCTTGATGAACTGCTTGGATGTGTGATCCAAAGCTACCAGGAACTTCCAAGATGTTGACATTGGTGTTATCGCCAAAGTCCTTAATCCTTGGCACAGACTTTCCATTGAGGATGTATCTCTCATGTACAAGAGGCTCTGGGGTATAAAACTTTGTCGGTTGAGGATGTGTATAACATATTCCATCATCAGTTCTCCCTAATGAGGATATTCTTCCCTGGTTTGTATCGCCAGGTCTTTCCATTGTCCTGTCGGAGTTACTACCAACAGTCTGTGTTGCCAGGGTTGCCTGACTCTCGCTGACATGTACATCAATGGACGAGACAGTGTCAAGGTGGCTTGACCTTCATTAACATGTGCATCAACTGATGAAATCCCTATTGGGAATAACATCAAGGTTGATTGACCTTCATTGACATGTGCATCAACGGATGAGGTCCCTGCTGGGGAGAATTATTTTGGAGTTACGACCCTGAACTGATAGCATCAGACCATCATGAGGTATTGCCAAGTGTAATTTGCAACAGCTATGCTCATCGGTATAGTGAACCCTGTTTCTGGGCAAATACCAATGAGTAATAGGTAGACCTGCAGTTTGGTCTCTGAAAACCAGGATTTCAGGCTATTTTGATAAATCGCGTATAATTTTTATTATTGATTTGGCCTTTTTAGCTTGCGGGATCTCCTTTGCAACTCGAACTGGACAGAGTCAAAGGGTGGGCCCCACCCAAGGGAGCCGCAGGTACACATGCGGCCAATCGTGGGTGGTTTTAAGTTATAGGTTGCTTTCATAAGTCATTTTCAAGTTGCTCCACATAAGAAATCTGAGAGCTCTTCAGATTTGCTGAGTTCGCGCGTCTTTCTACAAATTCTGTCACTGTACAAGTGTTAAGCACTGTCCTGGTAACGTATGGAAGTCTTTTTTCCAGTTTTTATCTGTTGGAAAAAGAATTATCACATAAAATGCGTCTAAACACATAATAGTGAATATGCATGCTCATATAACATGATAAAAAATATTAAACATAGTAAATGTTAGTACTTAACCATACTGAACATAATGATGTGAAAAAATTGACTTTTGAAACAGTCAAATTGGCACCTTTTCATGCTATTTCATATCGTATTTGAGGACAAATGAGCTAAGGTGAAAAAGCAAAGTAATCCTGGTCATTAGGCTACCTTTATGGATTGTGACTTTGATATATGTATGCATGTTGGATATTTATGACTGTGGGCAGGTGTGCAACTGACTGGCCACCTAGTCATGCCTATGTGCATGTGGATAGTCCTATTTACAAAGGTGACTGTGACACCCCCAAATCTGGGTTACCAGACCCTCGAGTTTGGTGTTCACGATCCATAATATAATAACATCTAACAACCTAATCATATAGAAATAGCGATACATATCACATTAACATATTAATACATTAGTCTCAGGTCCGCTAACCTTAACATTACAGACATACCTTTTAGATATACAAAAAGGGTTTACAATACAACATAATAAATATGGTAATCATAACTAATTTATCACAATGCCTTTTCCTTTATTCTTCACTGCACCTTCTGCCACTTCATTCCTAGCTGAAAAGTTTTATATATAGCAAGGGTGAGCAACAAGTTTGCCCCGCAAGTTAAGACATACAATAAATATATAGGAACAAATAATAAGTCTTCTCGTATTTTATGCAACAATAATCTAATAACGAAAGAGTACAACACTTTCAAGGTTTTCTACGATATTTAAATGAATAATCAAGAATTAATTCTACGAAATAGCAAAGTGGAATGTGTTCCAGATTTATACTGAGCGATCCATTGGATCTTGAATTTCTCTTCTCAAGTAACTATCAAAGTTTTGACTTTGATATACCCAGATGTATCAGATAACAATAAAGATTAAATTATACCCTTTTGCAAGTACTTAAAGTGGCCAACTCCTTGTACCATATATTATGCATAATACTCAAAACGTGTGCAATAGCCGAATATACGACCAAATATGTTCCCTTTATATTGTAACATTCCAAAATTTTAAATTATAATGTTAAATATTTATTAAATTATATAAGTATTTAAAGGATGTGTTTATTGTTAAATAAACAATTGTTCAAATTTGATTCAATTTGGTTAACTATTTGTTAAATAAATAATTAAGGAAATTAATTAGTTTTGCTACTTTAATTTAATTTAATTATTAAGTTAGAGAATTTTGATTAAATAAATTATTATATTTTAATTTGAATTTGTAAATTAAAAGAATGTGTTAGTGGATAAAATAAAGTTATGATTACAAAGGAAATTATAATTATGAGATAATGATTTATGTGTTAAAGTAATTTAATAGATTAATATTTAATTGATTAAATCGATTATTTAATTTAAATAGAAGTGTGACAAATAACCTTGCTATAAAGGAGTTATTAAAATAAATTAAAAGAGTTTAATTTTAGTTTTTGCCAAACATGTCTTAATGCATAATAAGTCTTTAATCTAATGATATTTTATCAAATAATGTATAAGGATTAATCCATTTGTTTTAATTAAGTTTACCAAACAAGGTGTAAGGGTTAATGTTTTATTTTATTTTGATTAGCCAAACAAGCCTTATGACTTTTGATTTTCAAATAAAACATAACTGATATAATTATATCTATATTTATATTATATCATTAATATATATTATTACTATATACGTTATATTGCTAGTACGTGTGTTAGAGAAGAAGACTCAGTTGAAGTTTACAGAGAGAAAAGAAGAGAGGAAGGAAGGCTAGAGAAATTGAGAAAGGAATTGGGGGCGAAGAAGCTTGATAATCAAAAGGATAATTTGACTCTAGGATATCATCTTTTTAATCAAAGGTAGGAACTCAATCTCTTTCTTTAAAAGTTTAGTTTTCCTCTTCCCAAAAAGTCTCTGTAAAATATTTGTATAAGATGAATTGTTGATATGTATATAGTTTTGTATGATTAGTAGTTATAATGTTTTTTCATGAGTTTGTATGTGATTATAGAAAAATTAAGTGAGGTATGTATACAATTGGTGAAGAAAATATTACAGAATGTTCATATGAAAAATATATGAGTATGACTAAGTTTAAAATGAAATTAAGGTTTGATTAATTGTTAGTATATATAAATTAACTATCGAATTTGATAGAGTATGTATAATCATAAGCATGGTATTTTGAATTAACTGTTTTGGATGAAAAATAAAATCACAGTGTTGATTTTCATTGAAAACATCAAAAGTGGAGTTTTTGCCAAAAACATTAAAATTGGGTGTTGTAAATTTGATGTTTATGAAATTTTATGGGTAGAATCATGTTAGAAGTCTTCACAATATGTTTACATGAAGTCTCTGTATGAATTTCATGTTTATTAGTCTATTAGATTGGAGCTTGTAGGCCAAATTGGCTTTTTTCTTATACTGTTGCCGAAGCTGTCAGTCGAAACTGCAGTTTCGCGCCGCGGCGCGGCCCAGCAGTACGTTAGTGGAGCCGCAGCGTCGGTACCATGCCGCAGCGCGGCCTTGCAGCTTTATTCTCGAGTCGCAGTGCCATCTCCGCTCCGCAGCGCGACCCACAGTTTAAACTGTGGCGCCGCAGCGCGGGTTAGCAGAATGGTCTGACATTGTACTTTTTGTACTCAAAATATGAAGGAATTGTTATGTGCTAATAGTAGGACTGTTAAATTATGATTTCAGTATTTCTATACCATGAATGAGCATGTTATTAGCAATTAACTTGTTTGTAATTCGATTATGTGAATTGAAAATCAAACCTACATGATGTATATACTTGTTGGTAAAGACTAATTATGTCATGATGACATATATATAGGGTATTGAGATTCAAGTTGTAAGGTTTAGCTTGTGCTCATGGCAAGTTCCCTAACATTTGCTACTTTATTACTCAGCAAGGTTACTTTTCACTGTTATGTTATACTTGTGCAAGTTTTCTAGTTCTAATCTATTGTTTAATGATTTATTGTCATGTAAGTTCTCTAACTCGATCTAGAGTTGATATTTTTGAAATATGCTTGGGGTTAATCATTACTGATTATACCATGTCTATGAATTATTGATTCGCACTCTGTGCACATTGCATGTATTCATCAGGTATGAAAGGCTGACCACCTTCATTACCGTTTGGTTCAGTTGATATATTCAAGTTCATTATTCGTTCAGCTATGAAAATTTATTCATGCTCTTTTACAATATATTGTAGAAAGTTAGCCAGCTTATTGTTCAATTCTTTTAATCATGATATATCCTTAATTGAACTTATACTTGCTGGGCAAAATTGTTGCTCATCCTTGCTATATCATGATAAACATTGCAGATTAGGATGAATACATCGGATACAGGAAAAGTCAAAAGACAAGTCAACTTTGAATTATGTGTTCAGATAAGTTTGTAGTAGTAATGTAGAATAATAACCTTGTATGTCTGATAGGATATTGATTTAGGTAGTATATGAAGGTTCTCGACCTTGGGAATATTGTGTAATGTTTAATGTATAAAAGTTTTAAATATTCCGCGTTTTTAGTGATTTTAATATCGAATAATGATGTAAAATTAGAGGTTGAATGTATGGTTAATGATCGAAGTCGAGTTTTTAAATGGTATGAATTTTGGGGTCGTTACAGTTGGTATCAAAGTATAGGTTATAAACCTTTGGTAGGAGTACCGTAGGCTATAAACTTAGAGAAGAAAGATGAAGATAGTGAACGAATAAGCTCAAATAGAGTTTGAACAATAAGGGATTAAAACTTACGTGAAAGGATTCAAAGAAGAATCTCGCAGAGTTATAAAGAATATGAATGTGGGGTTACCCAACTCCAATAATAAGGATGTAAGGTGATAATGAATATACAATGTCTATAAAAAGAGAGTGAGAAAAAGTTAAGAATAGAGAGTTATATCTAAGTGGTACAGTTGTACTCTTTAGTAGTTGATGTATGGTATCTGGGCTAAACGATTCCTTCATAGAGCGGAGGTATATACGAACTAGCAACTCGGAACCTAGTTTGTTGGTTGTTTGTGGGAAACTACTCAGCGTACCATATTAAAACTGCTAGAGACTCGATGTGTACCAAGTGTGTAACTCGAATGAATGTTGACTGATGTAAATGAAGTTAGAAATTCTTAAAGGAAGAATTATTATATAAACAAGAAGATTCAAAGAAGAATCTTGAAGAGATATAAAGATAAGAAATGGGAGTTTCCTAACTCCAAAAGCCAAGATAACTAATAGTGTCGTAAATGAAAAAAAAAAGAAAAAAAGGGAAAGAATGAGGATCGTAAAACAAAACGATCACGAGTTAAGAAAATAATTTTAAGGGAGATGATTATAGAATAAGATCACGACGTGGTATGTTTAAGTTATAAAAGGAAGATGGTCTAAAATGTTTGAATAATTATAGCTTAATGCTATGAAGATGGTGTACTATGAAATAGTACGAGATAACTCATGAGGAGTTATAGATGATGTCATACGAGGATTTCGTATCGAGCAAAGAGCAAGTTATAAGCACGATAGAGTTAGGAGGGATTTCAATTGAGGACTCAGGTGGTGGCCGAGTTGTACAAACCTTTGTATGGGCATGAGTTTTGTGCTTGTACTCAATTTATCACATTGATAATCATTGGAATGTTTATGTCGCGCTATTTGCTATATGCATGTTGAGAAGGTGATTCTTTTCTCATGTGTATAACAGATAGGTAGAGTATAGTTAGAGAATATTATAAGGTTAAGTGCGAGTTCTTAAAACTCTCATACATGTGGTAGGTTCGTGACTCATAATTATATGGTATGTTTTTGAACCCCTTAGCGAATGGACGCCTATGGTCTGACTAGGATAAGTTTTTAAACTCATATGATTGTGGCAAGTTCCTGAACTCATAACGTGTGGTAAGTTTGATGAACTAGGGTATAATTAAGTTATGAATGGAGTATTGAGGATGATAGGAATAGATAGACCTTTTAAGCAATGGATCATTACAGAAAGTGGAGTTGATGGTGGAAGCATAAGTATTCTAAATCTACTAGCTATGCTAGACTTTCGAAATTTATTGACTTCGTGCTGATGTTTATACTTTTATTTTCTTGAAAAACATTGGATCAAATGATGGAACCAATGAGTTTTAACAACAATACTGTTATTCATATGTCTATGCTAATTGCTTCGGCTAGACAAAAATGATTTGCGATATATCAAAATGTATTTTATATATCATTAATGCATCATGTAACCTGGTGCAAAGATGATAAAAACGATGGATTCATCAATGCAATATTACTTAGTGTTGGATGTGATCTAAGGATCGTCAGCCCACTATGGTATGATGTAGTATGATAAAATCACCAAATGACGGAATCCTCAACGGACTGTAAATACAGTGCGGTATCATGACGTCATAAAAAGATTTTTGAGATTTCTTTGAGATATGAGAATACATATGTATGTATGTATGTATATGTATATTTTGGTTGATGTCCGAATTGTTGTAGAGGTCTATGCTATTTGATTCAACTAGACAAATATTGAAAGATGTTCATGAAATTCAAGAGTTTTTTGAGAAGTTATGCCAAACTAAATTGTTTTGGTGCGGATTCAGATGTTGAAAAGCTGAGATGAACAACCCTATTATTAGGGGTTGCGCTTAGTTTTATACTTTGCGCTGAAATATTTGTATACAATACATGTACAATAGGTTGATCACCTTGAGTACTTGCGGAGGGTGTTTTCAGTCTTTGTGATTGATAAACATTCTGCCAAAGAGGGTTTAAAGTGTGAAGAACTGGGGGTGAAGCACTATTAAACCTAGAGAATAGAGTTCATGGTCTTGTGACCCTCAGCATGATTTGGAATCTTTTTAATTCCTGAGTTATTCATACTGCTTCCCAGTTATTGAGCAATTTTGGAAGATTCTTTCTATTCTGAAAGGTGAAAGTGGAAAAGATGAGAAAATTAAGCAAAACATAATAATGGAATTCCAAAAAGTAGAGGAATGTGAAACTCTTAGAAGAGGAAGAGGTGATGAATATGATGATTATAGAAAGATCTTTGTGAAAAAAAAGTGGTTATAGAACCCAATGAATGAATAAAGTATTAACATAAAATCTACTTTGATAGATTGAATGAATGAGGATTAATAAAGAAAATTTCGAGGGCGAAATTCTTAGAAGAATGGGTGAAAATATAATATCCCGAGTGTTTATGATAACGATCCTTAGAAAAGGAAATGAATTGGGTTAAATAATATATAATATTTGATAGATGGCTGTGTTTAATTGAAGGTTATGTAATAAAACCTAAAAGTTGTTGAAGAAATGAATGAAATATATATATATATATATATATATATATATATATATATATATATATATATGTGTGTGTGTGTGTGTGTGTGTGTGTGTGTGTGTGTGTGTGTGTGTAAAACCTTTTGGTAAGTTAATGTGTTGAAGTTATTCAACGATAATTGTGAAAGAGATTTTGCAAAAATCGAGTAAGGGAGGTTTCGTTGATTCCGATGACGGAATCCTTATAAGGAGGGAAGGATGTGACATCCCAAATTTTTAAGAATTAATAGATGAGAATTTAATAAATAAAATTCTTATTTTAAGATGTTTAAGTACGAGTATGTGTATATGTGCTATATATTGTGAAATATATGAATTGGTGTGAAGAGAATTTAAGTGTTAATTGGTGTTTGATTTGTGTTAATAGTCTGAGTTATTTGTTTAATCCGTGTCTTCGATTCTGCGAACAAAATCTTTGTAAGTAGAGGAGAATGTGATGAATAAATTGTTTGAATTGTGATTCTGAGGATAGAATCCTTGTAAGGAGGGAATGATGTAACATTCAAGAATTTTAAATTATAATGTTAAATATTTATTGAATTATATAAGTATTTAAAGGATGTGTTTATTGTTAAATAAATAATTGTTCAAAATTGATTCAATTTGGTTAACTATTTTTTAAATAAATATTTAAGGAAATTAATTATTTTTGCTAATTTAATTTAATTTAATTATTAAGTTAGAGAATTTTGATTAAATAAATTATTATATTTTAATTTGAATTTATAAATTAAAAGGATGTGTTAGTGGATTAAATAAAGTTATGATTATAAAGGAAATTATAATTATGAGATAATGATTTATGTGTTAAAGTAATTTAATAGATTAATATTTAATTGATTAAATCGATTATTTAATTTAAATAGAAGTGTGACAAATAACCTTGCTATAAAAGAGTTATTAAAATAAATTAAAAGAGTTTAATTTTAGTTTTTGCCAAATATGTCTTAATGCATAATAAGTCTTTAATCTAATGATATTTTATCAAACAAGGTATAAGGATTAATCCATTTGTTTTAATTAAGTTTACCAAACAAGGTGTAAGGGTTAATGGGTTATTTTATTTTGATTAGCCAAACACGCCTTATGACTTTTGATTTTCAAATAAAACATAACTGATTTAATTATATCTATATTTATATTATATCATTAATATATATTATTACTATATACGTTATACAGTTAGTACGTGTGTTATAGAAGAAGACTTAGTTGAAGTTTACAGAGAGAAAAGAAGAGAGGAAGGAAGGCTAAACAAATTGAGAAAGGAATTGGGGGAGAAGAAGCTTGATAATCAAAAGGATAATCTGACTCTAGGATATCATCTTTTTAATCAAAGGTAAGAGCTCAATCTCTTTCTTTAAAAGTTTAGTTTTTCTCTTCCCAAAAAGTCTCTATAAAATATTTGTATAAGATAAATTGTTGATATGTATATAGTTTTGTATGATTAGTAGTTATAAGGTTGTTTCATGAGTTTGTATGTGATTATTGAAAAATTAAGTGAGGTATGTATACAATTTGTGAAGAAAATATTACAGAGTGTTCATATGAAAAATATATGAGTATGACTAAGTTTAAAATGAAATTAAGGTTTGATTAATTGTTAATATATATAAATTGAATATCGAATTTGATAGAGTATGTATAATCATAACCATGGTAATTTGAATTAACTGTTTTGGTTTAAAAACAAAATCACAGTGTTGATTTTCATTGAAAACATCAAAAGTGGAGTTTTTATCAAAAACATCGAAATTTGGTGTTGTAAATTTGATGTTTATGATATTTTATGTGTAGAATCATGTTAGATGTCTTCACAATATGTTTACATGAAGTCTCTGTATGAATTTCATGTTAATTAGTCTATTGGATTGGAGCTTGTAGGCCAAATTAGCTTTTTTCTTGTACTGTTGCCGAAGCTGTCAGTCGAAACTGCAGTTTCGCGCCGCGGCGCGGCCTAACAATACATTAGTGGAGCCGCAGCGCCGGCACCACGCCGCAGCGCGGCCTTGTAGCTTTATTCTCGAGCCGCAGCGCCATCTTCGCGCAGCAGTATAAACTGTGGCACCGCAGCGCGGGTTAGCAGAATGGTCTGACATTGTACTTTTTGTACTCAAAATTTAAAGGAATTGTTATGTGCTAATAGTAGGACTGTTAAATTATGATTTAAGTATTTCTATACCATGAATGAGCATGTTATTAGCAATTAACTTGTTTGTAATTCGATTATGTGAATTGAAAATCAAACCTACATGATGTATATACTTGTTGGTAAAGACTAATTATGTCATGATGACATATATATAGGGTATTGAGATTCAAGTTGTAAGGTTTAGCTTGTGCTCAAGGCAAGTTCCCTAACCTTTGCTACTTTATTAAGCAGCAAGGTTACTTTTCACTGTTATGTTATACTTGTGCAAGTTTTCTATTTCTAATCTCTTGTTTAATGATTTATGGTCATGCAAGTTCTCTAACTCGATCTCGAGTTGATATTTTTGAAATATGCTTGGGGTTAATCATTACTGATTATACCATGTCTATGAATTATTGATTCGCACTCTGTGCACATTGCATGTATTCATCAGGTATGAAAGGCTGATCACCTTCATTACCGTTTGGTTCAGTTGATTTATTCATGCTCATTATTCGTTCAGCTATGAAAATTTATTCATGCTCTTTTACAATGTATATATTGTAGAAAGTTAGCCAGCTTATTGTTCAATTCTTTTAATCATGATATATCCTTAATTGAACTTATACTTGCTGGGCAAAATTGTTGCTCATCCTTGCTATATCATGATAAACATTGCAGATTAGGATGAATACATCGGATACAGGAAAAGTCAAAAGACAAGTCAACTTTGAATTATGTGTGCAGATAAGTTTGTAATAGTAATGTAGAATAATAACCTTTTATGTCTGATAGGATATTGATTTAGGTAGTATATGAAGGTTCTCGATCTTGGGAATATTGTGTAATGTTTAATGTATAAAAGTTTTAAATATTCCGCGTTTTTAGTGATTTTAATATCGAATAATGATGTAAAATTAGAGGTTGAATGTATGGTTAATGATCGAAGTCGAGTTTTTAAATGGTATAAATTTTGGGGTCGTTACATATATAAAAGATTGTTCATCTTAGAATCAAAATTTGATTTAACAATAAAATATTATGATTTCAATATCTAATCACTTCTCTTCTCAAACCTATCAAGTTTTCTTTGTCGATCTAGCCGAAACAACTGGCATTGATCTATTAATAATAATTGAATTCTCTTCTCTTCTCTTCTCGAACTTATCAAGTTCTAGCAAATGTTCGTCTAGCCAAAATAATTAGCTAAGACATGTTTCAATACGATTAACCAATAGACATAATTTAACTGTACTATTTGAAATCAATAATAACTTCTACGGATGCGAATATCCAACAATAATTATTTTACAAGTATATTCTCAGAATCAATAATTCAATTTGAATTAACAAGCATGCACTAACTGCGAATAATCAACAATAAATTATTAGACGTGGTCTAGTTAACAATAATTAACCACCATAATAATTGAACAATATTAACTCAAAGTTGAGTTAAGGAAACTTGCCTTCTCCGCTGATTACAGCTACACAAAATACTTATCTGCATTTGTAAGACCTATAACCAATAATATCGGTCTCACAATTAACACAATAATTTATAACACATAACATTGTAATTCATAGTCAATCTTCTCCTAGACACATTACCACATAGTCACATCAGTGTTTACAACCTATATAAACACTTATCAAGTGTAACTATTTCGGTCTAGTTGGACTTCGGTCTCATCTCGGTGTCCTGATCATCATATCCGATAATTAACACAGTTATTGTCAAGTAAATTTAGTTTCAAAGCTTCAATATTACATTAGATAAATCATATATCATTTATAATATTTTTCGGAAGCTTTTAATAATTTGTAAATAATTATTATAATTTATAATAATTTTTCAAACACTAAAATCATTTTTAAATGATTTAATTATCAAATAATTTTATCATCATTAATATTTAAAAATATTAATGTTATACTTGTCAAAATATTAAAGTTATTGTTAATAACTTAAAATATTTTTAAATCATCAATATTCTATTTAAATGATTTTTAAATTAATTAAAATTATTTTTAAACAATCACCATTAATATTTAAATATTAATGAATTTATCATCAAAATATTAAAAGTTATTAATTATAACTTAAAATATTTTTAAATCATTTTTCTCATTTTTAAATTCAATAAAATCATTTTTCTATCATATATTTAATATAATATTTAAATAAATCTAATATCATTAATTTATTAATGAGAATTCTCCAAAAATATTGAAAATTATATTTTATAATTCAAAATATTTTCTAACACTTTATTCTCATTTAAAATGATTTTTAAATAAAATGATTTTTAACTTATTTATTAAATTTAATAATTAAATAAATCTAATATCATTAATATCAAATTATTAATGAAAATTCTCTAAAAATATTAGAAGTTATATTTTATTACTCAAAATATTTTTAAATTTATTATTCTTATTTAAAATGATTTTTATATGATTAAAATTATTTTTCTCTAATTTATTTAATATACTAATTAAATAAATTCAATATCATTAATATTCAAATAATTATAAATATTAATGAAAAATATCCCAAATAGTCAAAAATTATTTTTCATAATTTAAAACAATTTTTTAAAACTATTTTTGGTACTTTTATAATTTATTTCTATTTTTAAATAATTTTCGAAAAATCAGAAAATAAATATATTAAAAACCGTCGATATAGGCCTTTAGCGACACTTTCTATCGGCTTAAGTGTTCTTGAGCCTCAAGAACACTGTCAGACCAATCTCAAGGGTGCACGTTTGACTGCTTATAAATCTCAGTGAAATACGTTTCTGGGAAAGCTTGTGCATCCATCTTATAGTATTTATGATGCTCTACAAGTTACAATACTTAGTTTGGTTATACTACAATATGTCAAAGAGTTTCGGGCCTTCAATGTTGCTGTCATAACCAATTCTGGGTTTTCTGGGTAACCCAGAAACCCAGCAGCTTCGAGGGTCTACTTTTGAGCTCAATTATTTCTATGTTCTGGTCTTGATTCATGTTGTTTGATGGTTCAAACTTAGAGTCCATGTAGCAATGAACATAAATACAACAATATTACTGTTCAACAACAACAGAATCACAATATATAACCTGGTCAAATCCTGTCAGAGGGCTGTTCATTCGGTTTTCTAAAAATTCCAGAAAATAGCTATCATGGTCGAGTAGGCTACTTTGAATACTTGTTACATTTGATTTGTTTACAGTTTGAATGTTCTAAAAACACTAATCTATAGTCCAGTCAACAAGCTACAAAGTGGTTACAAATAGATCATCAAACGACATCAAATCTGTCAGATTTGGGCCGTTCAAAAGGTTGTCAAACATGATTTTATATTATCTGGGGTGCCCAGATTTGGCCCAGTCATGCCCGGTCAACGAGTTTTGACCGTTAATAACAACAAAGCTAGACATTTAATGGCTGTAAATCCATTTCCAGATCAAAGACAACATGACAAGCTACAGATCCAAAACTTAAAACAACACAAAATATTAATAGACAAGGATTTACAGCCCCTGACATTTCGTTGTCAGACTACCTTTAGAGCTCAAGAACAGTTTTGAAAAATTATTATTTTAAAGCATTTTGATACTATGGATCCATGATGGATCAACATAGATCAACTAAAAACATCATATAACACCTGATTAAACACAAAATACTTCTTAGCATGTAAGATCAAAATAGGTTTTAGGGTTTATACCTTCTAGTTCAATCTTTGATTCTTGCTCTCCAAATCTGAAGTGTTTAAGAGAGGTGTATTGTGACTGATCTACTAAAGAATTTCGAAGGTCTTGGAGAGAGAAAGAGAGATAGAGTTGGTGAGAGCTTGTATCAAAATAAGCAAAATATGAGAACTTTCTCTCTCTAATTCTATATATATTGCTTAGATGCATGAATGATCTAATGTTGCTATTAAAGGGAGGTTAATTTGCTGATATTTTAATGTCACAATGTCAAGCAATTAGGTCACCAACTAAAGGTCTTGCCAATTTTACAAGTTAACTCATTAAAAATGTAAAAAGGGTATTTTGGTCATTGTCTTTGTAATTTTAATGGCTTGATTGTCAATTGCCTAAACCTAAACCCTAAGGTTCTAACCCTTAGGTTTTAAAACTTTAGCTTCCAAGATTTTCATTTTAAGGTTTTGAAAATAGGAAATTAAGATAATTGAAATATAATTAGTGTTTCCTAATTATATTAAATGTTATTAACCACATTAGAGTTTACTAATTAGGATTAAGGTTTCCTAATTAGGGTTTAGGATTCCCGAATTAAAAATTAGGGTTTACTGACTTTCGATTAGGGTTTCTAACTATGTGTTAGGATTTCTAATCCTGAGTTTAGGATTTCTAATCTCTTAGTAGGGTTTATAAATTTTAAACATTATCCGATCAATCATTGATCAACATCTCTATACAGTACAAACACATACTCATCAATATAATTATTTTAATTATATTTTCTATCGAATCCCTATCCAGAAATTAGGGTTAGGGTTTTTAAAGCTGTTAAGCACAACTCTACTCCTATTTTTCTGTCAATACACAAATTGACCACTACTCGAGACTCGTATCATAGATACACATCACAATATTAACAATCAATATTAATATTAAATAAAATAAAATTATTCATAAAATTTGGATTATTCGAAATCCCGGGTTATTACATTCACCCCTCCTTAAAATGATTCCGTCCTCGGAATCACCCCTTTATTATTCTCTACAATCTTTTAAAGTTGTATCATCAACTCATTTTTTATTAATACAATATTAATTTGTGTCTCAGATTCTAACCTGTGACTTGAATCTATAAAAGAAAACAGTTCACAGAAATATCTGACTCATAATTCTCGCATAATTAAATTTCTAAATGAAATCCTTACCTGTCACCACCTCCTGAGTAGCCACTGAATCTTGCGCCGTCATGTTGAATGTACGGGCGGTTGATCTTCCTGGCTGTGCAGGTCCTCGAATTGCCAAGGTTCCACCACCGAGTCCCTTGTTGACACTTTCCTTTTCCGCATTCCTCTTCTGACAGTTCCGAACCAGATGATCAGTTGATCCATAGGCATAACAACCTTGTATTTTCTTTAAACTGGGACAATTAGGTGACATGTGTTCCTCTTGCCCGCAGTTGTAACAAACTCCCTTCTTCTTCAAAAAACTCCTACACGGTTCTTCCCACAAGTTGCACATGGTTCCCTCCCTTTCCTATTCTCCTCCGTATTGCTACCCAATTGGATATTCTCACTCGACTTTCTTTTATTTGGATTACTTCCACCACTACTACCTCCGTATTTCTTCTTCTTCTCCTGATGAAATCGAGATGCAGTTTCAGGACTTGGCCCTTTGAGGGGGCATTGAGTCAGCGTTTGGCTTCTCGCCACTTGTCAGCAAAGGACAGATCCAGGTTATATGCCTGTTAGGATCAGCGTGAGCTAGCTGAGTTTTCTGTTAGCCATCTAGGCTATTCGACAGAGTATTCTGCATGTATGGAGATGAAGACAACATCGGATACGGTAGTATAACCAGTGTCGAGGATTGATTCTAATGATGGGGAGCTCATAGAGGACATTAATCTTCGCACCGAGGAGGAGCTATTCACTGGGTTGCCAGCATCTCTTATAGATTCTCCTAGTATGAGTGCTACTGTGATCGAGCATTCAATATAGTATTTAAAGTAGAGTCTTCATCTGATGACCTTTGAGAGAGATCAGGCTAGGGCCTTTAATGTTGACAACTCTTGATGGGAGAGATACCGCTCTATTGGAAAGAGAGGAGGCTGTAGCTCATAAGGACACCGCTATTGTTGAGCGTGATGAGGCTAGATCATCTAGAGATACATTGATTATTGAGCGAGATGCTGCCATATCTGCCCAAAATCACTACAACAAAAAGGCTTATCAGCGACCGCACATCTGCGACCGCATATAGTCGCAGATGGGTATCAGCGACCGGATGCAGTCGCTAATAGTAGTCGCAGAAAATCTTGTCGCTAAAAAGACATCAGCGACCAATAATAGCGACCGCATTATTAGCGACCGCTATCAGCGACCTCAGCTGTCGCTATTCTGACTCATGCTGAGTCATGCGTCAGACGTGATGTGGCACACGTGTCAGCGACTGGTAATAGCGACCGCATGCGGTCGCTGAAGTAGAAGCACCTTACTCGGTCGCTAATACTGTATCAGCGACCGCACGCGGTCGCTGACTTTGTTTTTTTTTTTTAAATATTTTTCCTGTTTTATTGATTTCCCAAAAATAACCTGCTTTGTACCTGCTTTTTATCCCAACACACAGCAGTATATATAAGCATCCATCCATGATAACTACTATATGATAAACATCCATCCATACATACAGTCCAAAGAATGAATCTAAATCAACACAACACAATACAATCGTAAACATCCATATAATAGAATCGTAAACCAATACAGTCCAAAGATAAGTAGTTTAAAAGATTACAAGGCTTTAAAAATCTAAAAAACAAGTCTAACAAGGCTTTACAAATCTAACATGCATGACTGGTCTAGCTCTTCATGGATCATTCAAATTAGTACCCTGTAATTAACAAAAGAATAAAACATATATGTTACATGTGTTGATACTGCTATGACTTGGAGAAAGCTAAATAATAGACAATGTACGTAATGAAACATTAAAAGTACCTGGTCGCCACCCTGATGCTGTGATGCTGCTGCTTCCGCCACTGCCTTTGCCAAGTCATCAGGATTCAGAGAATGCAGATGCCCGCCCAGTATAAGAAGAAGATCACGATTTTGACAGATCGCTCTCACACAGTCAGCAGGAGTATGATAGGCTGGATGACCTGATGACTGTGTAGACTGTGTAGACTGGGTAGCAGAGCTGCCTGTGCCACTGATGGTCGGGCGTCGTCTTTGTCCTTGACCTTTAACATAATTTTTCTTCACGACGGACGCCCTCTCCCACAATTCTTGATCAATCGCCGGACGCGGGGTGCCTTCAGGATAGCGCTCGTTCATTAAGCCCTTATAAGTGTCCTGTCAGAAGGTCAACAAATAAATAGTTAAAAATAAATACGAAATGCTAAAAAACATGACTATAATATATTTAAAGTTAACTTATTACCGCTATCTGAACAGCATCAGGCAGACCATCACGGGTGGCCACATACACATCTAACCAATTGATAGGTTGACCTTGAGACTCAGACTCCTACAGTTCATGTTCTCATATTAATATGTAAACATATGATATTTTAGCTACAAAACATGACTGTAAACATAAAGACAAATAACTAAGCCAATAAGCTTGTTATACATACGTACCCTAGCAGCAATATGTTGCAGCTGAGATATACTGCCGCCCTTGTACGTGCCTTTTGCCTTTTCGCCTTCAGATACACCTGAGGATCTGTTCGAGGCGGCAGTCTTACGTCTCTTGACCCAGCTCTCAGCTCTCCACTGCTCACACATCTGCACCCATATGGGATGTGCGCACCACCAGGGGCAATGCTCATGCATATACTGCTCACCCTGTCCTGGATGGTCAATCTCAGCATTGTGCAGGGCTTTCTGTCGTTCTTTGTTTAGATTATCTTTAGTCCGGACGGCGCACTTCTGCCAGAACAGTGCTTGAATAACTGATGCATGTGCGTCGTCCCATCTATACCGCTTCTGCAAATAAAACAACAATAATAATATTAAAACTACTATAATACCATAATCCAACATTACTAAACTATTAGTTGATTAACTATGTATTATCTATCAGAGTGATTAAATAAATATACCTGAAATTCAGCCCAAACTGCATCCTTATGGGCGAGAGGTGTGCTCGCCCATGTAATCACTGGCGTAGGCCAGTTCTGTAAGCATAATTGTGAAATGCACTTCACAATTTTACTATCTTGAAAATCACTACAATATACAATAATTTACATTAAAATATATTTATAACAATGGAAATATTAAACCCTTATATATACACGATGTTTAACTTACGTGCTTTCTGGAGGAGGACGGATCTGTATAAGAATGCGATCATCCGGATTAGCCGGGGCCTTCGGCACATGATTAGGGCCCCGACCCAACCCGCGCTTTCGTGCAACAGGTTCAGAAGACATCTATAAATAAAAAAAATTAGGATGTTAGTATGAAATTATGAATGACAATTAATTGTATGAAATAGTTAACTACGATTACCATAAGTGAAAGGTACATAAACATGACTGCAAAATAGTTAACTACAACAACTATAAATGATATAGTTAAGGATATAGAGAACATTCCTATATAGAGAACATAAATGAAAGGTACATAATTATGAACTAAACATGAACATGAACATAAACATACATTTTGTACAATTAAAACTAAACATACATTTTAATGAAAATCGTTGTCTGATGAGTCAGAATCATTTTGTACAAGTATCGGAGATTCATAACCATCTTCAGATTCTGTGTCAGTGTCAGTCAATAACTCTTTCTCAATATCACTGTCATCCTGCACAATAACTGTCTCGGGATCCAATTCATCAGGTTCATCTCCACCCTCTAACTGGATTACATCATTGTTGTCCTCTATATTTATTATAGGAGGTCTCTGAAGCATTTCCTCTTGGTAGAAATCCCCGTCTATTACTTGGACACGACTACGCGCGGGAGTATGAATTACAACTTGCCAATCTGTAGGCGGTCTATCCCTTTTCCTAACTGGACTAGGAGTATAGTATACTTGTATTGTTTGAGTTGGTAATACAAACGGTTCGTTGGAGTACGCAGACCTATGGAGGTCAATATCGACGATTCCATGTCTGTCAACACGTATCCCTTTTTCTGAATCAAACCAATGGCACTTGAACAAGTGAATATGACCACCGTACGTGCCCTTGTACGACAACTCTACGATTTCCTCCAACTCCCCATAAAAGGCACGACCAAGCTCATTGTAACAATCTCCTTGGACACACACTCCAGAGTTCGTTGTTCTTTTACCGTGCTCATATGCCTTTGTGTGAAATTCACAACCATTTATTTTGTAACCATTGCGGGTGACTTGGTCCCTGTCTGGTCCCATAGCTAGGACTTGTACATTAGCCGGAATCGTTGATCCCTTAGTCAAAGCCTACAAAAACTCCATCTTATTAAATGAAGTCATAGTTAACATGGAGTATATATATATATATATTACGTGCTTAAAAATTAAACTTACTTTGTCCTTTAGCCAAAGTGCAAAGTTTTTATCCCGATTGATTTGAACATCTTTATCAGTTATGCCGGGATGCTTCACTTTTAACTCGTCATCGTACAATCTATACCATGTTATAAACATTAACATATTGGAATAAATTGTCAACTTAAAAGATAAATTATCAAGTTTACATGTGTACCTCACAAATTCGTCAATCTCCTCGCAATTGAGAAGAATGTAAGTATGTGCAGCATGTAATTCTTGCTCAGAGAGGAATATGCGCTTCCCTTTTCCATAAGCGCGGCCCGATAGACCAAATACAGATAGTCGACCATTTAGTTCAACATTTCCCCCATCATCATGTCTCGATACTCGATTGGCCTTTGTCAAGACTTCGTCCGGAAAATAGTCTGAGACAAACGTAGATATCTCATCGAAACTGTATGCCTCGCATATCGACCCCTCGATATAAGCTCTATTCTTAACCTTTCTCTTAAGGTTTCCCATCACCCTTTCGAAAGGGTACATCCATCTATATTGAACTGGACCCCCAACACGAGCTTCATAGGGAAGATGGATTTGCAAATGCTCCATGGAGTCAAAAAAACCAGGTGGGAATATTTTTTCCAGTTTACACGTGATCTCTATGATGTTCTTCTCAAGTACAGACATGTCCTTCTCATTTAATGATTTTGAACATAAGTCTTTGAAGAAACGACTAAGATCCGTCAAAGCATCCCATATTGGTTTATCAAGCAGATCCCGAAATGCTATAGGCATGAGCCTCTCCATGAACACATGACAGTCATGACTCTTCATCCCTTGCAATTTCCCACCCGTAACACACCTTGCAATGTTTGATGCATATCCATCTGGTAGTTTCAGAGACTTAACCCATGTGCATACATCTTCAACTTGCTTTTTGGACAATGTGTACTTTGCATGCGGTTTGACAATCTTACCATTAGGAGATTCGTAAAGTTCTAATCCGGGACGCTTACAAATATCTTTCATGTCCAAACGTGCCTTATCGTTATCTTTTGTCTTCCCCGTAACATTCATCACAGTGTTAAACACATTGTCAAACACATTCTTCTCAATATGCATCACATCTAGATTATGACGAATCAAATTTGTAGACCAATAAGGCAGTTCCCAAAAGATGCTTCTCCGAACCCAGTTATGAGATTCGCCAAACCCATTGATTATATTTGTGGCATCAACCTTACCAAATGGGATAACCGGCAATCTCATCACACGATCTCGCATCTCCGTTCCCGAAAATCGCGGTGCAGGTATATCATTGTCTACTTTCCCTTTCCTGAAGTGTTCTCTATTTCTTCGAAATGGGTGATCTACCGGTAAGAACCGACGATGACAGTCAAACCAACAAGGCTTTCGACCTTTTGATAGATTAAACGACTTTGTATGCTCCATACAATACGGACAAGCCAACTTCCCGTGTGTACTCCATCCAGCTAACATACCATAAGCTGGGAAGTCACTTATAGTCCACATAACCGCTGCCCTAAGGTTGAAATTTGTTTTCGTTGCAACATCCCAAGTCTGTACTCCATCCTCCCACAATACCTTCAACTCGTCTATAAGAGGTCTCAAGTAAACATCTAAGTTCTTTCCAGGACTCTTAGGACCAGGAACCAAGAGTGAAAGAAATAAGTATAGCTGTTTCATACACATCCAAGGTGGCAAGTTGTACGGAGTAACAATCACAGGCCAACATGAGTACGGAACAGCTGAGTGGCCAAACGGATTGAAACCATCGGTGGACAATCCAAGCCTCACATTTCTAGGTTCCAATGCAAATCCAGGATGTGCTAAGTTGAAATCTTTCCAAGCCTTCCCATCTGCGGGATGATTTAGTTCTCCATCTTTAGCTGGAGATTTCGCATGCCAACTCATATGTTCAGCTGTTCTTGAAGACATGTACAATCTTTTTAGCCGATGTGTTATTGGAAAATACCTTAGAATCTTAAACGGTATACTTGATTTTTTTGTAGTCACACCCTCTTTATTAGGCCTAAACCGATCATGACTGCAAAACGTGCACCTTGTCATCTGTTCATTTTCCTTATAAAACAACATGCAATCGTTGGGACATGCATCGATCTTTTGGTATCCAAGACCCAACTTCTTCACCATTTTCTTACAAAAGTAATAGTTACCAGGTAACTTCTCACCGTCAGGCAACATACTCTTAATGGCCTTCAAGAGCGACTCAAAACACTCATGGCTCATGTTGTGATCAGCCTTGATGTTAAGTAATGTCGCCACTGCAGACAATATAGTGTGTTTGGTGCAACCATGCCACAATGGCTCGCTACCCTCGTTTAACAACTTAAAGAATTCTTTGGCATCAGAATTCATAGGTTGTTCTCTGCCTTGCTCCCAATCAAAATCTGGCCATGCAATATCATGAACCATTTCATTCATACGATGAGTACTACTGCCAGAATTATGTACTTGTGTGATGCCACCATCTCTTCTCTGCCCATGTGCCCACCAGCATTCTTCGTAATTTCTCATGAACCCAGAAACAAGTAAATGATAGTTTATCATGTCTCTATCCATATAATTTACATTCTTACACTTCAAACATGGACATCGTATCTGCGACTTACCATTCATACATTCCGGGTGACTATACGCATACTCCAAAAATACTTGGCAACCAGCTCTAAATTCAGCTGTAGCACCTATCTGGGCACTTGACTTTCGTCGTGCCATCCAACTACGGTCTAAATAGAGGTCCATGATTGCACGGTACCTATGTTGACATGAATTTATTGTATTCCCTTGTTAGAGATTTACAATTCAGCTCAATCCCATTTATGATGCTTATAAATACATATAGATGTATATATACATATATAACATGAGTGTGCATCATATATGATTATTCGGGAATTGAACAAGGATACATGCCAAAACAACCTAAAGACAATAGATTCCTAGGGGTAGAATATGAATCATTGCATCATGCATGGTCTGCATATGATAGGACATTAGGTGATGAAAATATCTTGATGGTCAAGTTTGAAGAACAACCAATGGAATTTGAAATGTGTTCTAGAAACTATAACGATGCGTATATCAAGATTGCAGAAGAAGGCATACTATTAGCCCCTGTGAATACGAATGCGTATATGGCCATTTAACTTATATATGAAGATTTAGACAAGTATGTCTTCTCGACTGTGAATTATGGATAAACTTCTTTGAACCTTCTTCTTGATTGAATTATGGATAAACTTAATTCCTAGTTATGTTTTATGTCATACTCATGTTCAAGTTATTGGATTGGTATAAGTATGATCATATATTACAACCAAGGTTTTGGGTTAAGCCCTAATGTTCAAGTTATATAGCCATTTGACTTATATATGAAAAAATTTCGGCAGAGTCTCCCCTATAATATGAATTATCCACATGCACGAGGGCATGCATACTTGACCAATTTCAGGGCATAATTTAGGAGAATCCAATATTAGTAACAACAATAAGAAGCCCAAAAATTGTCCCAATTTCAGCAATATCAACAACAATTTATCTAAATTTCAGCAACAATATATTCAGCAGTAATGTTATATTCAAAATTTTTCCAAATTTCAACAACTGTTATTCAGTAATAAAAAATTATCCAACTTTAGATAATCTCATATTAAAACATGAAACCTAATCATGCATGTTCCCAAATTATTCTTGTGGTGTAAAGTGTGTGTATATACTTACAAAATTATACATATATGATGTATGTGTGTATATATATACATATAGGTATCAATCAACTCATAAAAGAATCTCTCTTTTTAAATTCATTGATTATCCCAAAAGTTTCATACCCATTAGGGTTCTACCCATTTTGAACAAGACACTGTAAATTTACCCATTTTGAACAAGTCACTGTAAATTAAACTGGATTTTCAGTCAAACCCATTTGGATTTTCAGTCAAACTCAAATTAAACCCAAAAAATTCAAGAAAATGGCATCTAGAAGCAGAACATCAACACATTCACATCTTCAGAAAAACAAATCATGCCCATTCAATCAAAAATAACAGAAAAATAGTTTAATTTAGGGATTAATTAAAGGGGTTACCGGCGGTGGTGAAGGCGTCAGCCGGTGATGTCGGTGGTGAAGGCGTCGGCAGTAGCGGTAGTTTTCCTCCCTCTTCTCTTCTCTTCTCCTCCTACTCCCTCTTCTCCCTCTCGTCAGTGTCTCCCCCTCTTTTTTTTCTTCAGTACTGATCGAGCGAACTGCTGAACTTGATTAAGTTCATGAGAATCAGCGACCGCCATCAGCGACCGCATGCGGTCGCTAATATTTAATGACGTGGACATATCAGCGACCGACCGCGGTCGCTGATAGAGAGTGGTCGCCCCGCCAAAGTTTCGCACCAAATTTTAGGAGGGAAATTCATATCAGCGACCGAACAGCGACCGCATACGGTCGCTGATATGAACTAGCGACTAGAATCCTATCGGTCACAGATAGCAGTCGCTGTTACTATTATCAGCGACCGGATACGGCGGTCGCTGATATTATTGGTCGCAGATGGCGCTTTTTCTTGTAGTGAATGTAGCCGTTACAGATAGTACTACAGTGAGATCCCTTACTACTGGTATGATTGTCGAGATAAGTGCATAAATTGATGAGCATCATGTCACCATGCCGTTGGATGTGGATCTATTGGTTTGTGTAGATACCCTTGGGTAGGAGCTCACAGTGTCGCCTCCTTCTTCGGAGAGAGATGCCATGTTGCACATGATAGCTCGTATATCCACGGGATTATAGATAGGCCTTTATTTTCCTGTACAGAATAGCTTAGCCATTTTTTCATGTACATCACATATTGTATATCAAACAACATTATATATGGCAGGGAAATATATTATGATTCACTTCCTTTTTAGTTGTGCCTTGCTGCTTACTTGATATTTGCCTATTTCTTCAGGGCTTGTGATCTGGATGTATTCTGAACTCCTCCTTGACAGATGGACATTGAGATGTCTTAAGATTTTCAGAATAAATCGTTAATCTGTGTGTATCCCTACCCTTTTTGGTGTCTTGTGACTGGTTTCTGTATGTAGATGTGGAGAGGAGTGTCAATTTTCCTCTTTGAGGTTGACAGCACCACAGATAGTCGTCAGTACTCATTTATATGGGGGAGCCCAGTTAGTTCCATCTCTTATGGATTGCTGTTTCTCTTTGAGGAATTAACCGCAACTTAGATGGTCGCCGACTCTCCCATTTATGGGGAGATCAGTTAATTCCATCCCTTTGGTCTGAAGCCGATGAAAAGTGATGGATTGAAGTATGATCCCAGTACTATTGACAAGTTTTTGTATTTTGGTAGGGGGTTAGACCGAACCATAAAGCTGCCTACATACTCCTATTGAAGAGGAGATCAGGTCTACGTAGTTCGAACCTGGTTTAAGAGGTTCTACGCTGTATGTGAATGGGTAGAAAGGTGTAGAAATGTTTTTGTGATTTTTGTTTGTATAGAAGGGTGTAGAAATGTTTTTGTTTTTTCTTATTATGACCGGGCCATATAAAATGGTTGCATACGTACTCGCAGGTATCGGGTAGATTAGGTCAACGTAGTTTGCCCCATGTTCAGGACTATTTGTAGCCAAAAAAGTTTGATCCCATGTTCAAGACAAAATGCGGGGGAAAAAGTTTAATCCCATGTTCAGGACAAACTGCAGGTGTGAAAAGTCTTATCCCTAGTGGGACAAAACTGTGGGTGTGAAAGGTTCAATCCCTGGTGGGATAACCTGAAAGGTTTGAAACGAAGTCGAGTGAAAGATGTGAAGATCTGAATAACCAGGCTGCTGGTTTGAAGAGTGTGTTTCCCTGATAGGGCAAATGAGTATGAAGAAAGGTTATATGTAGAAAGGGTTAAACTTGAAATAACTGTGGATCTGATGATCCGAAACTAGGATGTTGGCTTGATGGTAACTTCAGACATAGTAATATTTCACGGTGTCTGAGTTGATGAGCTGTGAAAATTCGTCGCCATCCATTTCCTATAATTTGAGAGCACCTCATGTCAATACCTCCTTGACAATAAACTGGCCTTCCTAGTTTGGAGCAAATTTTTCCTTAAACTGATCTTCGTTGTCAATGATCTTCTTCAAAACCAAGTTATGTTGTTTAAACTACCGTAGCTGGACTTTTCTATTGTAAGATCTGGCGAACCTTTGTCGGTATAACTGACCATGGAAGATAACATCACTTTGTCTTTTGTCTATTAGAGATAATTGGTGATACCTATCTTGTAATCATTGGTCTTCATCCAGTTGAGCGTCAATCAACACTGTAAGGGATTCCATTTCCACCTCTATGGGAAGTACCACTTCCATCCCATAGGTTAATGAGTAGGTGGTTGCCCAAGTGGAAGTACGCATTGAAGTTCTATGGGCTAATAGAGTTAGAGGCAATAGGTCAGGCCATACTTTGTGATTGGCGGACATCTTTTACAAGATTTTTTTGATGTTCTTATTAGCCGCTTTAACAACACAATTCATCATTTGATGGTAGACGACGGAGTTAAGGTGTTTGATGTGGAATTGACTGCATAATTCCTCCATCATTTTGTTGTTGAGGTTCTTAGAATTGTCTGACACAATCACCTCTGGTTGTCTATATCGAAAAGTGACATTGTTTCTAATGAAACAAATGATGACTTCTTTGGTAACCCTGGGAAATGAGGATGCTTGTACCCACTTGGTGAAGTAGTCAATCATGGTGAAGGTAAACTGATGCCCATTACTGGCTTTGGGCTCGATGGGCCCGATCACGTCCATTCCCCACATTGAGAAGGGCCAAAATGAACTCTTATTGTGGAGCTCTCTCGGAGGGGTGTGGATAGCATTCCCATGAATTTGGCATTGATAGAACCTCTTGACGTGATCATCACAGTCAGCCTTAAGCGAGAGCCAATAATGCCCTGTTCTGAGGATCTTTTTAACAAGTAGTGGGCCGCTTATGTGTGGGCCACATTCTCCACCATGGATTTCATCCATGAGCCTCTGAGCTTGGTCCTTGTCGAGACATCTTAGGAGACCTAGTCCTGCATCTCTTTTGTAGAGTGCATCTCCGCTTAGGTAGAATTTCATAGCCAGTCGACGGATCCGCCTTCTTTCAGTCGGGCTTGCCTCAGCGGGTGTAGATCCATCTCGCAAGTACTCTTTGATATGCTAATACCAAGGGTGTTAGATGGGAGGTAGCTCATCCGATACTTCTCCAATGTAATTCCCATATATTGGAGTCTTTTGTAGGGCAAATGTGATGCTTGTCATGTTTTCCTTATCATGTATGTCGATCAAGGAGGCCAAAGTTGCTAGCGCATCCGAAAAATCATTCCTATTCTGAGGAATGTGGAGGAAGGTTACTTATTCAAACTCCGCAGCCATCTATAAAACTTGTTGATGGTAAGGCAACATATATAGTTCTTTGGTGTGATAGATTCGATTGGTTTGTCTGATTACTAATTCGGAATCCCCAAAGACAGTTAACTGCCTAATATCCATTGATTGGGAAAGTTTGAGTCCCATGATACAGCCTTCATACTCAGCTGTGTTGTTGGTGTTGACAAACTGCAATTTGACGGCGACGGGATACTGCTCCTCCGTACCGGATTCTAGAACTGCTCCAGCTCCAAAACCTTCCATATTAATAGCTCCATCAAAATATAATTTCCATGGTTGGTTTGTATCTTATTGATGGTGTTGCTGCACTGTCAATAGCCCTTCATCGGGGAAGTATGTTTTCAAGGGTTTAAAATCTCCTGAAGGTGCGGCGGCCAGTTGATCAGCAATTCCTTGACCTTTGATAGACTTTTGCGTCACGTAGACGATGTCAAATTGTTGTAGGATCAACTACCATCTTGACAGCCTACAATTTAACATGGTTTTACTGAACACATACTTGAGAGGATCCACGCGGGATATGAGATAGGTTGTGTGACCATGGAGGTAATGTTTTAACCTCATGGAAGTCCATGATAAAGCACAACAAGTCTTCTCAATCAGAGTGTACTTGTGTTCACTATTGCTGAATCTTTTGCTGAGGTAGTAGATAGCTCACTCTTGGCCTCTATCGTCTTTCTGTCCCAGTATGCAGCCCATGGCATTGTCATTGATGGAAAGGTACATGAACATGGGAACATCATCCCTGGGTGGTACCAAGGTAGGAGCGTTGAGTAGCTGCTCTTTGATTGTAAGAAAGGCTATTCTTCCTTAACAACTTGAAAATCTGCTCATAGGTTGTTGTGAGTTGGGAAATGAACCTGTTGATGAAGTTGATTCTTCCCAAAAATCCCCGTATTTTCTTCTCTGTCCGAGGAATGGGCATTTCTGTAATGGCCTGGATTTTAGTGGGATCCAGCTCAATCCCTTTGTCGCTGACTAGGAATCCTAGCAACTTGCCTGATTTAACGCCAAAGGCGCACTTGGCTGAATTCAACTTCAAGTTGTACTTACGCAACCTGTTGAAGAGCTTTTTGAGATTATCTAAGTAGTCTTCCTCCCTTCGGAACTTGACAATGATGTCATCCACGTAGATCTCTATCTCTTTATGCATTAAGTCGGGGAAAAGAGCCATCATGGCCCGCTAGTAGGTTGCTCCGGCATTAATGAGGCTGAATGACAACAGTCTATAGCAAAAGGTTCCTCGAGGCATGATGAATGCAGTTTTCTCACGATCCTCTTCAGCAACCATGATTTGATGGTACCCCACAAAACAATCAGCAAAGGAGTACATGTCGTATTGAGCAGTATTGTTAATGAGAATATGGATAAATGGTACGTGAAAGCTATCTTTAAGGCAAGCTTTATTCAGATCCCGGTATTCCACGCAAACTCCACCTTTCCTCCAAGTTTAGGCACGGGGACTATGTTGGATAGCTATTCAGGGTATGTAGACACCAGGATGACGCCTACTTAAAATTGTTTCACAATTTCTTCTTTAACCTTTAAACTCCGCTCAAGTTTTAATCTCCTAAGCTTCTGCCTGACTGGCTTAAATCCCTCTTTAATGGGAAGGCGATGGATGATGATATCAGTGGACAAACCCACCATGTCTTCATGAGACCATGCAAACACATCCTGGAATTGGGTTAATAGCGTAACCATGTAATTCCTTTTATTTGGAGTGAGGTCTATACCAATCTGGATTAGTTTAGGGCTTTCTAAGGTTCCGAGATTAAATGAAGTGCTTTGATCAAGGTTTGGTTTGGGTTTGTCTTCGACCCATTCTTTGATCTCCTGAGGTATCTCAGTGTCCTCTTGTATTTCCATCAAGTTTGAGTCTAACTTTTTATCAAAGTTACAATCCTTGTGGAGAAAAGACACCTCATCAGCAAGTATAGGCACATCTAAATTTAGAGTCCTGAAACAAAGTATGCTTTCACTTAATATATGAAACTGTTCAATCATACAAAGTGTTAGCATGTACAGACAAAACAACTGCTAATAATGTGCAGAAAAGTAAGCAGTTATTGCTATCCACAAGATATAGGGAGTTTCTGCCCTTTTTACCCTTGCCAACAAATGCAAGGAGTGTTGAATCCTAATTGACGACAGTGATGAAGGGGCTATCATCATCCTCCTTCTCTCGAATAATGACCATAATGTCGGGACAATCATTGTCTGGAGTATATCTATTTGAGTTCTCATCATGAAAAATTATGCGTAGGTGAGACAATCTCCTGGCGATGTCTTGTTTACGTCTTCGTTCCCTTTCTACCACTTCAGGATCAAGAATCAAGACCTCTTTTGTTTTAACCGGTATCGGTTTGGGAAATAATATTGCTATTACATGGGTAGGCACCTTTAGCAAAGAATGTACCTGTGACGACCCCAAAACAGGTCCATTCCACCCAACCCATTCTGAGTCGTCAAATACATGGTACAGAAAACAACTACAACTTTATTACAACAATTGTCGTGCAAAATACAACAACACATATGCTGTGAGTTTGGATACAAATATATACCAAATGTGACTCATGTTCCAACCGTGAACATCACCTCACAATAACACCTTACATAAAGGTATAGTCAAAAACAGTTTTAGAAATTAGAATCTTTGGGAAGTGCTCAAGGAAACCTTCGTACATGGGAGGCCACGCGTCTAGGTTATGATAGATATCATATGGCCACAGAATTATCCTTGGTTGACCCAATAGACCCCAAAGAAAAACGAGAAGATTACTATCATATTCTTCCCAATGGTGAGTCTTCTCTTGACTTATCATTATCTCCACTGTCTTTAATTGAGAATTATACTTCAAACAAACACCAAGATTATATAGGTAGTGCACATAGATATACTCAGCAAGTGGATGAGCACAACCCTGTCTTATGATGACACGAGGTTGTATGTCATTAGACATCTTGTATGATAGTGACAAAACACCCTTCCAGCGTTGGGTTCGCCTCACCTTATTTTCTTCACCAAATATAACTACTAAATGATGACCACCGTTCTATTCCCTTGTTACCCCCGCTCGACCCAGCTACACTCTTATTACCTGAAAGGAATTGTGAAGCAAAAGGGTGAGCACAACTAGCTCAGTAAAGAATATCATGACTAAAGATAATTCAATTATCAATAGCCTTCATCAACAATAAATCAGAGATTTAGAACATATGGTAAATGATAAAAATTTCAACCATAGTTGCAGCGGAACGAGCAATCCATTAGAAGAGTCAAATAGACTATAAAGTCTATTATCTTCTCCATGTTAAAAATCCACCAATAATATTTTATCCATGTAACATCACTCAACAGTTCCTTTCCACAATCATATGAATAACTCATAATCATAATTGTGACTATAAATTTTTCTTCGCACCCAGGACGAAGAATATTTTCATCACCTGTCTTTACCTGAAACATCAAAGATCATGGTTATACCAAATCACAGTTCCTGTTTATAATCATACTAACAAATCCATCTTTGCACTACGGGCCAAAGATATTCATCAACAAACCATCTTTTCACTACGGGCAAAAGATATTCAACAACAGTTCATCTTTGCACTACAGGCCAAAGATATTCATCAACAGGCCATCTTTGCACTACATGCCAAAGATATTCATCAACAATTCATATTTGCACTACAGGCCAAATATAATCATATCTCAAAGAAATATATAATCATTTCAGAATTTATATAAACAATAATTATAACCATGTTGATCAATTCACCTTTGCACTTAAGCTTAAGATATTCAATTATAAATTCAATGGTCATGATCATACCAGTCACAATTCAACTTTGCACTACAGGCCAAAGAGAACCCTAGTCATGATCATACCAATAATATACCCATCTTTACACTCCAGTGAAAGAGAATTTCAACATCAGGGTTATAAAAATGTTATATATGATGATAAAAATAATATGATCAACATATAATTTTAATCTCAAGAGTAATATTCGTAACTCATAAATAGTAAATCGTGAATAGTAACTCATGAATAGTAACCCCGACACAAAAGATAGAAATTCCACAATAAAATTCATACCAATATTTCGGTATAATGATATTGAAAGAATAACATTACTTAAATTTATAAACAATTTATTTTAATTGTTTACACTTTACTAATTAATGCATTTAATCATTATAAAATGCCAACTCTTACAATTTCATCATCAATAACCAAAACCCTCATCAAAAATCTGCATATACCTCATATAGGATTCTCAAGCCATAAAATCCTATTTTCCAATTTTCTTTCTTCACAAAACATATTTAATTCATTTACTCATAACTAGACCATTTTCATGAAAAATACCAAATCAGTTCCAAAAATATTTCTTTTCTGGGATTTAGCATAATATAGTCCCATAGTGAACATATATTTTTCTCAGAATTTTTAAAAGTCATTTACTATTTTTCATATGGCCAAAATAGCCGAATATTTAGACATTTATCAAAAATTGTACTTTTGTCTAAAAATTCTAAAATTTACAGAGTATACTTCTATCATATACATGTACTCCCAATAAAAATTTCATCAATTTTGGAGTTAACCACAAGGAATTATAAGCTGTTACTTTTAAAATAGTCTTTTCTCATAAAATTCATAACTCTCAATCTATACATCCAAAAATCACCATTTTTGGACACAATCAAGAAAACTCATCCAAATATCATTTTAAATTTTTCCAGAATTTTTGAAGATCAGAAAAATTACGAAACTGAAAATCATAACAACCCTTAAAATCCCTTAATATCACTTACCTCAAAAGAGCAGTACTTCTGACTGGATATCGGATATGATGCTGAAGAAAACTTGCACTGATGAATAGCAACTCACCAAGTATCTAAAAACTCATAAAATATGCTTCATAATATAGAGAGAGAAAGAGAGAAAGCTTATGTTTCTGGTGTGATTTTCAATTCTAACTTAGCCCTCTATTTATAGGAAAATTTTGGTAGGTTTGACCTACAACCTGATGGCTTTACCTGCTACTATTCCCACCCACCACATTTAAAATATAATTCAGCACATTTTTTCACCAACCACAAGTGGGGCCCACCAATTCTAGAATTTTCCATCAAAATGATAAACTCCAAAAATTCAACAATTTCTGAACCAGTCATCTCGTAAAATTCATAACAAATTATACGTTCATTTTTAACGGTTCAAAATTTGTAGACATATACTCAACTTATATATGTATAACATATCCAAATATTACCACGATCCAACGGTCGGATTAAAAATTATAACCCTCGCAAAATATCTCAAAAATCCTGATTTTTAATACCTCCATTCCAACAAAAATACAGATAAAACACCTCAACATTAACTCCTTCATTTTTAACCACAAAAATATATCTCTCATTTATATCCACATAAAATAAATATTTCCTTATCATATGAATCAATAATTAATTATTCACAAATAATATTACAGAATCACATTTATGACAACCAGGCCGTTCTCAGGAAAGAGGGGGCTTTCCAATAAGAATTTCTCCTTACTGGCGCGCAATTAGGTGACCAAACCTCTCCTTAGACAGAACTTTCTAGTCATTGCCAATAATGTTATCTAATAATATTATTCAAATAATATGAATTATTGATCTGATAATGGGAAATACTGTGCAGTGACAATTATTGAACAACAATAATACAAAATTTCAACGTAGCAATTATTGAATCAATAAAATAAAATATTGAACAGTAATTACTGTAACAATTATTGAGTAGTGCCTTCTTACATAAGAATCAATAATTTCAAAAATACTGTGCAATACCGTGTGCTACTGTGCAATAACGCGTATTACTGTATTTTAACCACCGGGTATTCTAATAGTGTTAACGGTAACAACTACATCGTTATTTGTAAAAACTCAAATTTGTCATTTTTTTCATCCGACAGTTATTCGTTATGGGGCCCACAAATAGCTGCGCCGTCGTACGAATATTCCCCGACAGAAAGAATATTCCACGACCAAACGAATATTCCCCGACAACAATGAATATTTTATAACCACTTGTGTATTTTGAAAAAAATTTATATATCACCCTTAACTTTAACATTTATCAATTTAACCATTTACTGAATAGAAAAATTGAATACTTTTATTTCATAAAATTCGGGGTCTTACAATCTCCCCTCCTTATGAAATTTCGTCCCCAAAATTTACGTACCTGGTATTTCAAAGAGTTGAGAATACCTTGCTTTCATTTCAGATTCCATCTTCCTTATCATCATGATTTCTCCATTGCTCATCTTCTGTATTTCAGATATCTTTCTAGAATACAGCTTCAAAACAAGGGTTAATTTAACAAATTAACATATCACATAATATCTCGATATTATAACTGGCCAACAAATAAGCTTAGGTAGGACACAGTAGCGAATGATTTACTCATCTCTCCCCTCCTAGTTGTATTCCCCGATCTCCGCCAGAGATCATATCCCTAAGCTCTGATACCACCTGTGACAAATGTCCCATCAGTGGACAGCACCTCACATTGGTACCTATCAGTTTGCCACCGCAGAACGGCGTCCCCTACGGAGAGTCTGGCTTCGGTGCATCCCCCATCAACAGGAAGTCACCAGCGAGAGGCTCGGGGCTCTTTACTTATAGCTCTGATACCACCTGTGACGACCCCAAAACAAGTCCATTCCACCCAACCCATTCTGAGTCGTCAAATACATGGTACAGAAAACAACTACAACTTTATTACAACAATTGTCGTGCAAAATACAACAACACATATGCTGTGAGTTTGGATACAAATATATATCAAATGTGACTCATGTTCCAACCGTGAACATCACCTCACAATAACACCTTACATAAAGGTATAGTCAAAAACTGTTTTAGAAATTAGAATCTTTGGGAAGTGCTCAAGGAAACCTTCGTACATGGGAGGCCACACGTCTAGGTTATGATAGATATCATATGGCCACAGAATTATCCTTGGTTGACCCAATAGACCCCAAAGAAAAACGAGAAGATTACTATCATATTCTTCCCAATGGTGAGTCTTCTCTTGACTTATCATTATCTCCACTGTCTCTAATTGAGAATTATACTTCAAACAAACACCAAGATTATATAGGTAGTGCCCATAGATATACTCAGCAAGTGGATGAGCACAACCCTGTCTTATGATGACACGAGGTTGTATGTCATTAGACATCTTGTATGATAGTGACAAAACACCCTTCCAACGTTGGGTTCGCCTCACCTTATTTTCTTCACCAAATATAACTACTAAATGATGACCACCGTTCTATTCCCTTGTTACCCCCGCTCGACCCAGCTACACTCTTATTACCTGAAAGGAATTGTGAAGCAAAAGGGTGAGCACAACTAGCTCAGTAAAGAATATCATGACTAAAGATAATTCAATTATCAATAGCCTTCATCAACAATAAATCAGAGATTTAGAACATATGGTAAATGATAAAAATTTCAACCATAGTTGCAGCGGAACGAGCAATCCATTAGAAGAGTCAAATAGACTATAAAGTCTATTATCTTCTCCATGTTAAAAATCCACCAATAATATTTTATCCATGTAACATCACTCAACAGTTCCTTTCCACAATCATATGAATAACTCATAATCATAATTGTGACTATAAATTTTTCTTCGCACCCAGGACGAAGAATATTTTCATCACCTGTCTTTACCTGAAACATCAAAGATCATGGTTATACCAAATCACAGTTCCTGTTTATAATCATACTAACAAATTCATCTTTGCACTACGGACCAAAGATATTCATCAACAAACCATCTTTGCACTACGGGCCAAAGATATTCAACAACAGTTCATCTTTGCACTACAGGCCAAAGATATTCATCAACAGGCCATCTTTGCACTACATGCCAAAGATATTCATCAACAATTCATATTTGCACTACAGGCCAAATATAATCATATCTCAAAGAAATATATAATCATTTCAGAATTTATATAAACAATAATTATAACCATGTTGATCAATTCACCTTTGCACTTAAGCTTAAGATATTCAATTATAAATTCAATGGTCATGATCATACCAGTCACAATTCAACTTTGCACTACAGGCCAAAGAGAACCCTAGTCATGATCATACCAATAATCTACCCATCTTTACACTCCAGTGAAAGAGAATTTCAACATCAGGGTTATAAAAATGTTATATATGATGATAAAAATAATATGATCAACATATAGTTTTAATCTCAAGAGTAATATTCGTAACTCATGAATAGTAAATCGTGAATAGTAACTCATGAATAGTAACCCCGACACAAAAGATAGAAATTCCACAATAAAATTCATACCAATATTTCGGTATAATGATATTGAAAGAATAACATTACTTAAATTTATAAATAATTTATTTTAATTGTTTACACTTTACTAATTAATGCATTTAATCATCATAAAATGCCAACTCTTACAATTTCATCATCAATAACCAAAACCCTCATCAAAAATCTGCATATACCTCATATAGGATTCTCAAGCCATAAAATCCTATTTTCCAATTTTCTTTCTTCACAAAACATATTTAATTCATTTACTCATAACTAGACCATTTTCATGAAAAATACCAAATCAGTTCCAAAAATATTTCTTTTCTGGGATTTAGCATAATATAGTCCCATAGTGAACATATATTTTTCTCAGAATTTTTAAAAGTCATTTACTATTTTTCATATGGCCAAAATAGCCGAATATTTAGACATTTATCAAAAATTGTACTTTTGTCTAAAAATTCTGAAATTTACAGAGTATACTTCTATCATATACATGTACTCCCAATAAAAATTTCATCAATTTTGGAGTTAACCACAAGGAATTATAAGCTGTTACTTTTAAAATAGTCTTTTCTCATAAAATTCATAACTCTCAATCTATACATCCAAAAATCACCATTTTTGGACACAATCAAGAAAACTCATCAAAATATCATTTCAAATTTTTCCAGAATTTTTGAAGATCAGAAAAATTACGAAACTGAAAATCATAACAACCCTTAAAATCCCTTAATATCCCTTACCTCAAAAGAGCAGTACTTCTGACTGGATATCGGATATGATGCTGAAGAAAACTTGCACTGATGAATAGCAACTCACCAAGTATCTAAAAACTCACAAAATATGCTTCATAATATAGAGAGAGAAAGAGAGAAAGCTTATGTTTCTGGTGTGATTTTCAATTCTAACTTAGCCCTCTATTTATAGGAAAATTTTGGTAGGTTTGACCTGCAACCTGATGGCTTTACCTGCTACTATTCCCACCCACCACATTTAAAATATAATTCAGCACATTTCTTCACCAACCACAAGTGGGGCCCACCAATTCTAGAATTTTCCATCAAAATGATAAACTCTAAAAATTCAACAATTTCTGAACCAGTCATCTCGTAAAATTCATAACAAATTATACGTTCATTTTTAACGGTTCAAAATTTGTAGACATATACTCAACTTATATATGTATAACATATCCAAATATTACCACGATCCAACGGTCGGATTAAAAATTATAACCCTCGCAAAATATCTCAAAAATCCTGATTTTTAATACCTCCATTCCAACAAAAATACAGATAAAACACCTCAACATTAACTCCTTCATTTTTAACCACAAAAATATATCCCTCATTTATATCCACATAAAATAAATATTTCCTTATCATATGAATCAATAATTAATTATTCACAAATAATATTACAGAATCACATTTATGACAACCAAGCCGTTCTCAGGAAAGAGGGGGCTTTCCAATAAGAATTTCTCCTTACTGGCGCGCAATTAGGTGACCAAACCTCTCCTTAGACAGAACTTTCTAGTCATTGCCAATAATGTTATCTAATAATATTATTCAAATAATATGAATTATTGATCTGATAATTGGAAATACTGTGCAGTGACAATTATTGAACAACAATAATACAAAATTTCAACGTAGCAATTATTGAATCAATAAAATAAAATATTGAACAGTAATTACTGTAACAATTATTGAGTAGTGCCTTCTTACGTAAGAATCAATAATTTCAAAAATACTGTGCAATACCGTGTGCTACTGTGCAATAACGCGTATTACTGTATTTTAACCACCGGATATTCCAATAGTGTTAACGGTAACAACTACGTCGTTATTTGTAAAAACTCAAATTTGTCATTTTTTTCATCCGACAGTTATTCGTTATGGGGCCCACAAATAGCTGCGCCGTCGTACGAATATTCCCCGACAGAAAGAATATTCCACGACCAAACGAATATTCCCCGACAACAATGAATATTTTATAACCACTTGTGTATTTTGAAAAAAATTTATATATCACCCTTAACTTTAACATTTATCAATTTAACCATTTACTGAATAGAAAAATTGAATACTTTTATTTCATAAAATTCGGGGTCTTACAGTACAGGCTGAGATAATCGTCATGTGGCTGAAGATGAAGGAACCTGTTTGTGCTTATGAGGATTCCTGTGGCTGGAGGTAGTAGAATAGACTAATCTAGCTGTCCCTGTTTGAATGGGAACTTAAATTTTGCGCTTGATGCCCTGATGATCTTTGCCCAACCCTTGTCTAGGCCCAATGATATCATCTCTTGAGTGGCCGACATTACCTCGACAGGAATCTTAGGTGTGAGAGGTGGCGCCTCAATTGGTTGGTAGTGAGTGTTACTCACCACCATGGTATGGAAACTGACCGGCTCAACTTCTGCATTGAAGCTGATGAGTTGTATGTCACCTTGTTCAGGACATTCCAGCTCATCATTAACAGTAATGTACTTGAGTTGCTGATGAAGGGTGGAAAGGACAGCTCTAGTCATATGAATCCACGGTCTTCCCAAAAGAAAGTTATATCCTGTGGCGATTTTGAGCACATGAAAGGATACACTGAATGTATGTGGACCAATCTCCATAGGTAATTCAATCTCCTCAACAGCATTTTTTCAGGACCAATCAAAAGTGGTTTCTTTTGATTCTCTTGAGATTGATATTCACCTTCTCCAAAGTGGCATATGGGCAGATATTCAAAGATGACCCACCATCTATCAAAACTCCTCCCACCATGTATCCGTAGGATAGAATCGCTATGTACAATGGCTTGCAATGACAAGTCCCTTCAGGAGGTTTGTCATCATCAGTGAAAGATATCACATTGTTGTTAAAAATGTGATCAACCAGATGCTGGAATTTTTCCACATCCATTGATTTTGACAAATGGGCTTCTTCCAAAACCTTTTGCAAGACCTTCCTGTGTTCTTTGGAAGAGAAAACCAAGTCCAGTACGGAAATTTGTTATAGCCCATAGTACGGAGGAATTCTTCAATTGTCTCTTGGGAAACTTTCCCCTTTGATTTGATGGTAGGCTTCATCACCCATTGGGGAAGATACAATGGATTCTCTTTCAATAATGCAGCAGTTATGTGTGATTTAGATCCTTCAGCTTCTCCATAATTTGATGGAACTTTTTGCAGGCTAGCAACAGGATATTGTGGTCTGTATGGCAAGATAATTAGCTTTTTGTGAAGCCACTTTCAAAGGATTGTCAACACCCTTGAGTTGAATTGCTTGTATTATGAGTGGTCTGGTAGCCAAATCATCCTCATCGGATATAACTGCTATAACGTCCTTCCATTTTGTAGGACATGTGTTCCTACTCTCAGGTAACAAAGTGTCATCATCTGCCATCTACAGGACACCGCTGTCAATGAAATTCTAAATGAGATGGTGGAGTGCCCAACATTCATCTATGGTGTGACCGCGAGAATGAGAGTTATACTGGCATATCCATTAGAATTGAACCGTCTTGAACGGGGATTGATTGGAGGTAGAAGGGATGTAATTCTTCCTTCTTTGATCAGCATCTGAAATATCTCCTCCATAGGTTGGCCTAGGTATGTAAATTTCCTTCTATTGGCAAACTCCCGACGGGCTTTGGCACTTGCTCTTTTTGCAACTTTTATCCTCCAGTGTTTCACTTTCTGAAGGTGATGATGGAGTATTCATAACAAAAGGAAGGAGATAAGCATGCTCCTGACTGACTAATTGGCGTGTGACTTGGTGCTGATGGATCACCGGTTCTTCCAATTTCTCTACTTGCTTACAAAGAGCTTTCACCTTTCGTTCCATCACAAACTGGAACTATGCGTAATCCTATTTGTCAGCACCATCCTTGATGGTATGGGAGGATTCTCCACCATAATTGGAACTTTGTCCATTGCTCCAAATAATCTTATTGACCTCTTCTTCTTTGTGTTGAGGAAGAGGGTTGTCTTGCACATGGGGTTGGTCGGGTTTAGTCACCACGATCTCTCCGTTGTCGATTAAATCCTGGATGTTGTGTTTCAAGGCCCAACAATCCTGAGTATCATGTCCTGGAGCTCCATCTTGATAAGCACATTTTCGGTTAGCATTGAAACCCTTCCCATTCGGGTTGGTTGGTGGAAGAAGATGGATAATTTTCTTATGAGTCGTCAGAAGATTGAGAATGTTCTCGAGTGAGTCCCCTAAGGGTGTGAACACTCGATTGTGTCTGACTTCTCCATTCTTAGGCAATAGAGGGTTTGAAGACTATGCTTGAAAGGGGGAGTAATTTCTCCTCTGGATAGGCAAGTTCTGACTGCCTTTTTGATCTTGTAGTATCAAGGAAACATCATCCTCTTTCTTTTTATGGACCCCTTGGGGGTTGTTTCTATAAGTTCCGAACTGGATGTGCTTAGCAACAGCTTTTAGAGCAGCTAGGTCTTAGATCTTTCCTAACTTCAATCCCATCTCAGCCATCTCTCCGTGTTTGATCATTTAGAAAAATGGCTTGCCAATGCCAGCTAAGACTCTCTCATAGAAGGGAGCTTCTTGTATGTCTATGAAGGTCATCCTAATTTTTGATTCAGTCATAGAGGGAATAACTTGAGCAGCAAACTGCCTCCACCTTTGAGTATACTCTCGGAAAGACTCATTGGCTTGTTTCTTAACCTTGGTAATTTGATACCGGTTAGGAGCCATCTGAGACTGGAAGTTGTACTGGCTGAGGAAAGCATGAGCTAACTCTTCCCAACTATAAATCTTGGAGTTGTCTAATCTGGTATACCACGATTGGGCTTGTCCAGTCATACTCTTCTGGAACAGTTGCATTTTGAGCTTCTCATCCTCGGCATAAGATCTGAGTTCTCTAATGAACACCTTCAAATATGTGTAAGGATCTACCAATCCATCATATGTTTCAAAGTCAGGAGTCTTGAACTTCTATGGATAATGAACACCAAGGAATATACAAAGGTCGGCATATAAGACATTCTCGTGTGCACCAATTCCTTTAATAGACCGAATGGTCTCTTCCATTTAAAGGACTTTCTTCCTGATATAACCGGTGTCTGAATCTTCTTTGAGATGGGTAATTTCAAGAATTTTGTCGGAATTATCCAACTGAAGCTCAGGTATTGGATTTGCTTGATTTGCACCTTGTGTTCGTCCATGTGTAAAGGATTCTGTATGTGAGTATACATAAGTCTTGATTTAGACTATAATTTTCTGTTTTGAGCAATGTAACATGTGTATTCTGTACTTGAGTCAAGTTTTGGTGAACACCACACACACACACAGCACTATACCATATATGATTTATATGAGTGTATGATATTATGCCTGTAGCTTGGTTTGAAATTGTATTTCTGGATTTAGATAATTCACTGAGGCAAATTGGACTAAAATTTGGTTATGGCTGGAACTATGTGAGACTAGTTTGCATCATAGCTTAGTTGCATCATAGCTTAGTTCCTATCTCAAGTACATTTTTTTGTGTTTTAGTTACATTTCATGTTATTTTGCATTGCATTTACTTAAAACTCCTTTTGGTGAATAAGTGCAGGAATCAACCTAATTTGGTGGTAATAGAGGGCACGAGGCTAATGGACGCATGAAGCGAGGCACAAGCTGGGATAAGCATGGCGTGAGGATCGAGTGGAGCATGGATGGACAAAGGATGGAGCAGTAAAGCAGATTAGTGCAGCAGAAGAATCAGAATTCATAAAGTGTAAGCCGCGCGGCAGGATAAGCTTGGAGACGCACGCCCGTGCGAGCACCCGGCCAGACAATTTTACCTATTGCAAGTTGCGCGCCCACGCAAGGAATGCCTTGGAGGGGCGCGCGGTCGCGCGCGATGGCTGAAGCTGCTGATTTGTTTTATTTTAATTTTTAATTAAAATGATTGTAATTGATTAAAAACGATATCTAACTGATGTCAGATGTATCTTTGATAACTTTTAGCGTATTTTCATCGTAGTAACTAGGGTTTACAGCGTGAGGGAGATTCCAACGGAGAACGAAGCCAAAACGTCTACTTCTCCAATTCTTCTTGGGATTCTCTGTCATTGTGGATTAATATTATTATTTTACTGGAATTTACGAGGATTTGAATGTTATCATTGGTTTATATTCAGCAATTGGGTTTGATCGTTTCTATCCTTCATCTTTCAATTGTTTGTGTATTAATCATGTTTAGCTTTGATCCCATAATGACTTTTGGTTCAGTCATGAACTAAACACCATTATGGAATTCTAACGGATTTTAATATGTAGTTTAGTTGCATGCTTGATTGCCAGAGCTGTTTTACATATTATATGGGATTTTTATCATGATTGTTTTGCATGTATGAATGCTTGATCACCATTCATCTCAGTACTTGTATGGAATTGACAATGAACATACGAGTATGGATTGTAATCATGATAGCATACGAATATGGGGTTGTTTTATATGGCTTGTGTATTTTGTGAACCAGATAGACATATACTGTTTCACCGTATGAGTTAAAATAAGGGCCTGTGCTTAAATTCAGTATGATTGCAATTTCACATAGACATATAGTGATTTTGGTTATATTGATGATTACATGGAGTCTATCATTTGTGGATGTTGTGTAAGTAGGTCTTAGTGCATTGAAAAATGGCGTGACTCTTTTAGTGCTCTTGGCTACTTTCCTATGATATGCAATTCTTGCATGATAGTGGTAATTAGATGAAATATTAAATGAAGTTAGGATCCCATTATTTCCAGATTTGGTTTATTCCTTTATTATTTTTATTTTAGTTGTTATTTGCAATTAGTTTAATCCACCAATTATAGTCATGAGTCTAAGCATATGAATACAGTGATTTAATTGATGCATAATAGTTTAAATTTGACAACTTTCTCTATGGGATCGATACTCTACTTACTGTGTATTACTTTTTGACACATGTATACTTGTATGAGTTCCCTTTTATCAGAACTGAAAAAGAGGTAACAATACCTCGTTTGTGTGCAGGTAAACTGAAGGATGCCTACTCAAGTCACCCAGAAGATCTGGGTTCGCCACTTGAATACCTGGCAAATCCCTACGGGGAACACGTACAGCAGGAGCAGGAGCCTCAATCGGTACATCCTCCTCCTCGTCCTCGACATTCGGCACTTCAACCCAGATAGGACGTATCACTGCCTCCACCAAATGACGAGGTTGTCTAACAGAACGGAGACGAGGAATTTTGGAAGCCCTCCTCCGTACGCCTAGAGTGGTCCTACGGGAACTACTCGGCTGATCCGGATCCATAATATCTGGAAAACAAGTCTCCAAATCACCTCAAAAAGGGTGTGGTAAATTCTTACCTGGTGCTTTTCAAAATGCATTTTATGATTACATGCATGCATGCATTGTTTTAACATACATCTATAGTAGAGTTAAAAATGCATGACTACTCAAAAGCCTACATTTTGGGAAATTTTTCCATAGCCCCTTTGTAAATGGGACTATCCACATGCACATAGGCATGACTAGGTGGCCATTCAGTAGCACACCTATACATAGTCATATACATCCTACATGCATTAATCACATCACAGTAAAAAAATCCATAAGGGTAGTCTAATTACCAGGATTATTTTACTTTTATACCTTTACTCATTTGTCCTCAAATAGGATAAGAAATGACAGTAAAAGGTGCCAATTTGACTATTTCAAAAGTCAAATTTTTTCACATCATTATGTTCAACATGGTTTAATACTAACATTTGCTATGTTGAATATTTTTTATCAAGTCGTATCAACATGCATATTCACTACTCTGTGTCTAAATGCATTTCATATGATAAGTCATTTTCCAACGGATAGAAACTAGAAAAAAAATACATGCATATGTTACCAGGACAGTGAAGAACGCTTGTACGGTGGCATAATATGCAGAAAGTTGCCCAAACTCAGCAGATCTGAAGAAGAGCTCTCAGATTACCTTCGCAGCGCAGCTTGAAAATGACTTATGAAAGCGAGCTTTGAGCTTCAGATAGCCACGGTTGGCAGCAGGTCCACCTGCGGCTACTGTAGGTGTACTTGTGACACTCTTACGTGGGTCTCACACCTCCGGCTCGCTCCAGTTAGAGTTGCAAAGGAGGTCTCACAAGCTCAAAATGCCAAATCAGGAATAAAAATGCTACGTGATTGAGCGGAATAGCCTGGAATCCTGGTTTTTTGCGGGTCAGAATTAAACTCCCGCCATTTCACTGGTATTCCCCTGAATGCAGGGTATACTATACCATTGAGATCATCTTTCACAGATCATGCTTGGCAATACCCCACAAAGGTCTGATGCCATCATTGTAGGGTCACAACCCTAAACCTCCCCGGTGGGGGTTACAATGCCGAAGTAATGAAATGCTAATGTATCCCCGGCGGGGGTTACAATGCCAAAGTTACAAACTGATAAAGTATCCCTGGCGGGGGTCACAACGCAAATCTTTCAAGAATCCACGTATCCCCAGCGGTGGTTACAGCGTATTCTCGACCATTGATACACACATCAATGAAGGTCAACCAGCCTTGACGTCATGTCAGTCGATGGCAAGTAAACCCATCGAAGCAACTTATACAAACATCCCCGGCGGGGGTTACAACGCAATGCAGCCATTGACACATACATCAATGAAGGTCAAGCAACCTTGACAATGCACCCAACAGGGATCTTTCCGGTGATACACATATCAACGGAGGTCAGGCAACCCTGACAATAACAGACTATTTGCAGTAACTCCGATAGGATGAGGGAATATGTTATACACATCCTCAAGCAGACAAAGCTTTATCCCCACAGATCTCTTGTACACAAAAGGCACCTCTATGGAATATAAGCCAGTGTCTAGGATTCTAGACTTTGGTGTTAGCCCCAATGTCAACATCCTTGAAGACTTGGATCGCATGTCCAAGCCATCACTGATTGTCATCCCGACAGGATTACCAGGGAACCGACAATCATTGTCATCATGCATCATACATTTGCACCATGTTACTTCACATAGCATCATGTTTATCTTACTTACATTTCAAGTGTCTAGGATTCTTTATCCTATCCATGCCTTGCATTGCATGAATATTATAAAGAGGGGCATCTGTAGACACTCAAAATTTTCTGCACGCCTATTACTGACATTGCAGGAGGGCAGATTCATCTTTCAGAGATAACCCTAGAAGACAGCTTACATCCATTCTGGATACTACCGGAGGTCAATCTTAAAACCTGGGACACACACCGAGAACATCATTTCCAACCCCGGAACACACACCGGAAGGATCATTTCCAACCTCAGAGAAAACCCCGAGTTTTGTTCTTGGCAATAACCCCAAGGAATGTTGTTCGCATTTCCGGCGATAAAGCTTCAATCTCAGACCTCCTGTCGAGGCACTCATACCTCAGACCTGGAGCTAACACCGGGCAGACAGGCACCATCATAAGATGATATTGTGGCATACAAACAGGTAGTCCAATCTCAGATGCAACCCTGAGCAAAGTCTGCTTTCAACTCAAACCGGTGATAACCCCAGTGAAGCGTCAAACGTCATCTTGCCACCTCAACACCTGCTCGTCGTCTCAACACTTCATACATACATACCTACAACGATGTCCCATAAGAACCGAGGAGTTACAATCCCGAGTGACTATTACACGTGGCAACATATCAGATAGAATTTGAAGCTTGAAGACTATGGGCATAGTCCCCTCTTCCTGACTTCGTACAACCTCTAATCCATGTCATTGCGTAACTCTCGACACAAGCGGTCCTAACAAGGTCACATATACCTCGTTCGGATGCTCGGATTGAAGTTCTGCAAGTTCGAACAGACATTACAATGCACAAGTGTAAGACCCCAACTTTTATAAATAAAGATGAATTTTCTATAAATATCATTTTTGAATATTATGGAGTTAATTTGATATAATATTATAGTTGTGGGTAATATTTATCAATTTTGCAAAGTACGCAAGTTGTTATATAATATTCGATTGGTTGGGAAATATTCGTTTTAACAGGGAATATTCGTACAATGGCACAATCATTGGTGGACCCCACAACGAAATTATTGTCAGATTGAGAAAACGATAAAAATATTTTACTAAAAATAACTGCGAAAGTTTTACCATTGATACTGTTAAACTACTCGGTAGTAAAAGTACAGTAATACGTGTGGTTGCATAGTAGCACGGTATTGATTATTAATGCTTATGTGAGAAGTCACTCAGTTTGATTCAATTATTGTCAGTTAATAATATGAATTATTTAGCGATAATGAAGTTTTGTTTTATTCGTATTATTAACGTAATAAAATAGAAACATCTTTTTATATAAAACAGAATACTTTATTAAAGTTATTCTATAAATAGAATATATTATATTTTATTTAAAAGATTTTTCTTTAAATATGGACCGTCAGATTAAAGTAATCAATCTGGACGGTTCATGGATTAGTTACTATGCATTCCATTTTTCTATAAACAACAGCTCATTCCGTCTTTATTTCTTACGAATTCACTGAACCCTAGAGAGAGAAACTATAGAGAGAAACTATAGATAGAGAGAAAAAAAGTATTCTGCTACTTAACTACTTCCTTATTTCAGTTCTTCTTTAAAACGGTAAGGGGTGTTATTCTTTCTTATTCATGAAGAGAACTGTTGTTATTCTATTTCTTATTATTCTGTTGGAATAACTTGTATACGCGGTCTACCCTATACTTGGTGACATTCTTCTATTATTCTGTTGGAACATCATGTCTTTGTGTTTTACACCGGACCTGGTTCCGTCTTTATTATTATTCTGTTGGAACATCCTGTATGTGTGTTTTACACCAGACCTGGTTCCGTCTTTATTATTATTCTGTTGGAACATCCTGTCTGTGTGTTTTACACCGGATCTGGTTCCGTCTTTATTATTATTCTGTTGAAACATCATGTCTGTGTGTTTACACCGGACCTGGTTCCGTCTTTATTATTATTCTGTTAGAATATCCTGTCTGTACGTTTTACGTCGGACCTGGTTCCATTATTTATTATTCTGTTGGAATAACCTGTATGTGCGGTCTATCGCATGCATGGTGATTTCTTTTGTTATTCCATTCTTTATTATACTCAGTTGGTTACGTTTTGACTTCTATACTATATGAAATTTGTGGAATGTCCTTGATAATTATGTTTCATCCAGTATCTTTTCATGAAAATATTCTTCTAAGCATTCTTGAATTTTACTCCACAAAGCAGTATCATGTTTGACAATTTGGACGTTGTTAATTCTTGGATAAATTAATTCTTGAACTTGTTTTATTGAATTCTTATATCATTGTCATCATCCTCATGTTTATAAAATATTGAAAGTCATCTGTGGCCTGTAGTGCATAGATGGACTTGGTATGATTATGACCAGGGATTATTCGGTATAATCATGACCGTAATGTTACAAATAATGTGGTAAAAGTCCTCATTGGCCCGTAGTGCATTGATGGACAGTTGTTGGCATGATCATGACCATTAATGAATACACGAATATCCTTGGCCGATGATGTGGATTATTTTATTAAGCTGAGTCCCAGCGATAACAGTGTTGAAAAACCTTTTAAATCATAGAAGATAGTAGATTTTATTTTCTACTTAACTCTTTTAATGGATTGCTTGTTTCGATGCAGTTAAACTTGATATTCATTATATTTTATCAGTTTAACACTGTTGAAGGCTAATGATAATTTATTCTACATTATCTTAGTCATAATATTTCTTACTGGGCTAGTTGAGCTCACCCTTTCTTTCACTGTTCTCTTCAGGAAATGAGAATACAGCTGGGACGAGTCGGGGAACGGAGTGATGGACCAGATGATAGTATTTGTAATGCCCCCAAATCCGAATACCTGAAACCCGAACTCGGTGCTTTACGATACCATTTCTATGAGCGGAATAATACTAATAATAATAACAATAATATAAATATCAAATTTAATTTACATAATTATCAGAGTCTAGCTCCCAAGTACGTAACCTTTAAACATTCATTACAACCCATGATAGTTAATATATATCATAATTGTCTTAATATTAATATCAAACTATTACATAAGATAACATTTGCATTCAATCAGCAACCTTTCCCTTTCCCTTGGTCATAGTAGAGCTCTCTGGTCGTTCACACTTAGCTGAAAATATTTAAATTAAGCAAGGATGAGCATTTGAGTGCCCATCAAGTAATAATAATTATATATATAAGCTGAAAGAATTTAAATATTTTCTTTATACTACCATTCTACAACGATTCAATAGTTGTGAAGTAATCTGTACCAATGATAATAATATATCAATTCTATACCATATTTTTGAAACTACGTACTGACTATAAATAAGGTTAATGTGACATACTATGAACATTATTTTCATTTTCGAAAAGGTTAAACAGAACTTCATCTGTAAACCGTCATAACTTACGGGCACGGGGGGTGATCAGCCCATTGTTCCCTGCATTGATCAATACTACATACAAGAACGAGGGTATCGTTCACTCTGTCCGCCTTGGGCGCATAAAAGTTTTCCCGTGTAGGGATGTTCATACTTGTCTGGGTTCCAAATCAAAGGTTTTATCTTGTTTCAACCATAATCTATAATTCAACATATATATACGGGTAATTGACAAAGGTATATCAACATGTGATTAAATGCAATGATTATCCAAGTGGGGACACTTGTATAACCATTTACAGAAATTAACGAACATAATATATATATATATGAATTACCATATACTAACATGTTGGTAAGCAATTAGGGTATATAATATAAGGTTAATAATCCGTACAGTAATAATATAATTCGTAAATATTCTTACTCATATCTATTGCATAAAGAAATTACAAAAGGTAAGATACTTGCCTGATGCGCTGCTTACAATTTGTAATTTAGATTTATCGCTTATCCCACGACCTATCATTAATCAGATCATTCGTTCGATTAGAACAATATACTATAACACATAACACTGCTTATTGCAGTCAGCACATACCATAATCACATTGGCACATATGTTTAATAACCATTGAATCACAAATAATCACTTATCTAATCAAATTATTTAAGTCCAGATCAATTTCTGAAACATGTCGGTTTACCGACAGCTTTATCGGGTAATTATCGAGTTTAATACTCTGTCCTGTAACTTAGTATCAGTCATGTTATTTTTAAATGACTTATAATAATTTTAAAACAGTTATTATGATTTATCATAAATTTTCAAACATTGAAATCATATTTAAATGATTTAAATACTAATCAATTCTATTATCATTAATATTTAATTAGTATTAAACTATTAATGAAATCATTACCAAATTATTAAAGTTATTTATAATAACTCAAAATATTTTTAAAGTATTAATATTACCCTTAAATGATTTTTAAAACATTTAAAATCATTTTTAAATAATTACCATTAATTATTAAGGTATTAATGTTTTATTTATCAAAATATTAAAAGTCATTATTCATAACTTAAAATATTTTTAATTCATTTATATCCTTTTAAATAATTTTTAAATTAATAAAACTATTTTTAAACTATTTATTTAATATAATTATTAAATAAATCTAATATTTTTAATAATAAGTTAATAATCATTAATATTAAATTATTAATGAAATTATCCGTTAAATATTAAAAGTTATATTTTTTAAGTTAAAATATTTTTAAACACTTTATTTTTATTTAAAATGATTTTTATAATATAAGAATCATTTTTAAAATAAATTATTTAATATAATTATTAAATAACTTTAATATCATTAATAATAATTAATTAATAAAATTTATCTTTAAATATTAAAAGTTATATTTTATAACTTTAAATATTTTTAAATTTCTTATTTTTATTTAAAATGATTTTTAATATAATAAAATCATTTTTATTTAATTTATTTAGTTCATTTAGTAAATAACTTAATTATCATTAATATTAATTTATTAATGAAATTTATCATAAAATATTAAAAGTCATTAAAAATAACTTAAAATATTTTCTTATATCATAATATAATTTTAAATAATTTTTCAAGTATAAAAATCATTTTTAAATAATTTATTTAATATTATAATTAAATAAATTAAATACTTTTAATATTCCAAAAATATGAAATATTTATGAAATATATTAAAAATAATTAAAAACTAATTTTCAGAATTTTAAATAATTTTTAATAATTAAAAACTATTTTTTTCTATTTTTTATTAATTTCCGGACAAATAAATAACATCTGTCGCTAAAGACCACTTATAGAGACAGAACCGTCGCTATAGGTGTTCTTGGTGTTCTTCAAGCAAAACCCAGAAATCAAGTTAGTAACCGAGTTTGTATGTTTGACCACGAATCTTTCATCACACAAAGTGTTTCTAGACTAACTATGAACTAGATCTTGTAGTACTAGTGCACGTATACATGACACAACAACAAAATATAATCATAACACCTATAACCAAGAAGATCTGAGCCTCCAAAAGTGTTGTTAGAGGTTGTTCTTCATTTCTGGGTTACCCAGAAATGAAGAACAGTTTTCGAGCATACACTTTTGGGCTTCCACAACTTGAAATCCGTGCAATCTTTTAGTGATTTAAGAGTCCTAGATTGTAGCTAGCATGCAAGAGAGTAGATCTATTACATAAAATACAAATAACATCAACTTAATCAACCGTTATGATCTGGTCAAACCATGTCAGTAGACATGTTCATATGTTTTCTGGGTTACCCAGAAAACATAGATCATGCTCGACTCGGCTAGTTTGACCAGCCATTGTGCTCAATCCACTTGATTATTTAGTGATATTAAAGCATGGATCCATATTACACATACCCAACTACAACTTAGTTACAAAAACAGAATTAAAACAACAACACACTTACAGATCCAAGACCAACAAAAACTTGTCAGACACGGTTAAAGGATTTCTGGGTTTTCCAGAAATCACTTGGTCATGGTCGGTCAACCGACTTTGACCAAGTATAACTTTCAATCCATATATTATTTGGTCCTGATTCTTTTTGCATATCAAAGACCTCATACCAGACTACAAGTACAAGGCTTTAAACTACTAAAAAACATAACAGGTAACGATTAAAGAGGCCTGACATTAGGCTGTCAGACACGAAAATATTTTTTTCCAGATTTGGGAAATCTTCAAATCCGAGCCTCTAGATGTTATGGATCTAACATCTAGCAACCCAGATCATCATTAGACACCTTATATAACATATTTAACACAAAAAAAATAACATCAAACATCCGATTTTTGGACAAATTATAGCTAGGGTTTTTATACCTTGATGATCAGTCTTTTGATTTTTGGCTTCTGTTATGTTATGGTTGATCGTGGGGCTTTGATTTGGGACTGATATAGCTTATATTTTCGGAGGTTTGGAGCTTGAGAGAGAAGGTTTTGGTGTTGGACAAAATAAGTGAACAAAAAGATTTTTCTCTCTCTCTCCAATCTATTATATAATGCCAGATGCAATGTGATGGCTGATTGAGTGGCTGATCTACTGAGATTTTGAGCATGTGGAGTGGGTATGAGTTAGTCACCAACTCACCTAAATGTCAAAACCTATTCTATAGCTTTAATAATGCAAAAGGGGCATAATGGTCTTTTGATAAATTATTTTAATGGCAAAATAGAACTTGGCAAACCCTTAGTATTTAACCCTTAGGGTTTAACCCTAAGGTTTAGCACAAAAATATAGGATTTAGCAATTAGAGTTTGCACAAAAATAAATAAAATCAAATAAAAATTAAATAAATTTTAGTTTCTAAAATTTTAAAATTAGGGTTTCCTAAATATGATTACTTATCTAATTACCTTATACAGTAACATTAGGGTTTAGATCATATAATTATCATTAACCTTGCTAAAATAGCAATTAGGGTCTAGGATTTTGATAATTAGGGGTAACGATTATAATTAGGTTTGTCTAATTATCAAATTAGGGTTTAAAATTTTAGGGTTTCCAAAATTAGCAATTAAAATTATAAAACTTGATAATTAATCACATTAACATAATTACAACCAATCTCGAATTCTAATTTAAATTTCAAATCAGGGTTCCTCATTTCCAAAAATTATTTAGGGTTTCTAGATTATAATTAGGGTTTACCTAATTAATCAAATCATTATATAATACACATCATATAACACCATTATAACAGTCTTAAGCTCACTGTTGATTTTCAAATTAGGGTTTCCCCTAGTAAAATTAGTGTTTAACCAAATAATATTAGGGCTTTGAAATTAAACACCATAATTGACCAATCATCATCTATACGTACATACAGTACATATTTATAGCACTGAAAAAATCAAAAATATAATTAATATTATATTATTATTTGCATACCTTGACAATAATCCAAAATTAGGGTTTGAAATCCATATCTGATTTATTCTTCATATTTAACCTTAATAATTAAGGTAAAATAATTAACTTAATAGCTTGTACTAAAATTCATATAATAAAATAATTATTATAATTATTCTAAAAATCACTTCATATATTATTTAAATAATATATGATTATATATTCATGGTAAATAATTAATAAAAAATTTTCTACTATAAAATTAATTATTATAAGAATGTACTTTATAATAATCAATAATTCTAAAATAAAATTATTTGTGAATATTTATGTAATAAATATATTTTTATTTACCACATAAATACATATACACAATATCTTGTACAAATCCTCATTCTTAAATAAAAAAAAAACTATACGCAAAATTTCTTATTTATTTATGTAGAAAATATCGGGTTGCTACAGTATTAGTAGTCCTCACTATTATGTTAAATAGTATGACAATAATTGTAATGAGGACTCCTTTTGAGTTTGTATAGTCTCTAGTAGACAATAATTGTATTCAAACTCACAGTTATGTTTTTTCGTATTGTACACGATAGTTGTATTAGTAAGTTGTATTTGTATTCTGTACCATGTATCTGACGACCCAAGATGGGTGATGTATACCTAATTTTGGGGGTGTCACAGTTGGTATCAAAGCTTAGGGATATGATCCATGGTTAAGATGTGAGAATAGAACTAGGAGGGGAGAGACAGGAAATTCCTTCGCTAGTATGACTTACCTAAGTTTATTTGCATGGTATTTAATTGGTCGGTCAGAATATAAGGATAATATATGACATATCAATTAACTTTTGTTTTGTGGCAGTATCTGAAAATGGCATCCGAGAATGTTGAGAATAGCAATGGAGCACAGGCGACTGTTGATTCACCACATATCAATAATAGGGATAATGTGCATCAAGAAGGCGACAATCCTCATTCAAACAACAATACTGACCAAATGATGAATGATGGAATGTTCAGAAGCTTTATGCAGTTCATACAACAGCAGGCGAGAGCGGCTCCTGTTCAAAATGTAGGTGGAAACACTGAAAACTCTCGGACGATCACCGCTAAACAGTTCAAGGAGCTGGGACCACCGGAGTTTAAGAGAGAGCCAAAATCACTTATAGCGGAAACATAGATAAAGCAGATCACCAAGATATTTGATGTCTTGGGATGCTCCGAGGAGCAAAAGGTTCCCTTTGCCGCCTTTATGTTGCGAGGAAAGGCAGATTACTGGTGGGAATCGATTAAGCGTACTCAACCTGCCGCACTGAAGATGTCTTGGGAGAAGTTCCAAGAGCTGTTCAATGACAAATACTTTCCCAAAAGTGTTCAACACATGAAGGAGGTGGATTTCATCAAATTGGAGCAGAATAATATGACCGTGTCGCAGTATGAGGCTAAATTTGCTGAGTTGTCCCGGTTTGCGTCCCACTTGGTGGATAATGAAGAGCAAATGACGCGAATGTTTTTGTGAGGTTTGAAACCTGAGATACGTTAACATCTTATTTCTCATAAACTGTGTTTGTATTCAGATGTTGTGAATAGGGCTTAGTTAGTGGAGTGCGATAACGAGTCAACGCAACCAAAAGAGAGCAGTCGGCAAAATAATAATACCAGTGAGAGCAGTCATCGAAGCGGTGACAACAAGCGTGGAGGGAATCAACATGCCAAAAATGGTAACCACTTCGGTGGTAATCAGGGCCAAAACAATAAGAATGGTTATTTCAAGAAGAGGAGATTCAACAATGATGGAAAGACGTCAGCACCAGCACCCGTTGTTAAGGAAGGAGAACGACCACCTATCATATGTTTCAAGTGCGGAGGGGAGGGGCACATCAGTCCAAACTGCGTAATGCCGTCTAAAGCATGTTATAATTGTGAAAGAGAAGGTCATTTAGCTCGATTTTGTCGTTTACCAAAAATAAGTTCAGCCAGGATGGAGGCACCAAATGCCGTCCCAGAAAAGTCAAAACCGGTAGTGCAAGGGAGAGCGATTTTTGTGACCTCCCAGAAAGCAAGGAACCCGAATGAGGTCATCACGGGTAAGCTTATCATAAACTCTAACGAAGTCTATACTTTATTTGATACCGGTTCTACCCATTCTTTTATTTCTCCTACTTGCGCTCATCGATTAAATTTGACTCTGGAGAAATTAGACTTTGACTTATCTGTTGAAACTCCATTGGGAGAAACCTTCATTACATCCACGGTTTATAAGTCTTGTTTGGTTCAAGTTGGTACCCACACATTACCTGTCGATCTGATTTCATTAAAAATACTTGCATTTGACGTGATTCTAGGATTGATTGGTTAACTACTCATCATGCAAAAATTGATTGTTTTCGTAAGGTTGTTAGCTTTCATATTCCTAATCGACCTATTATGCGAATTCAAGCAACCAAACCATTAAAATCAATCGCTGTCATCTCAAGCCATAAAGCTATTCGTTTATTGAAAAACGGATGTCAAGCTTTCTTAGCTCATGTCACGGATCTAAACACAAATACGTCAGTTTTGAATGATATTTCTATTGTTAATAAATTCCCTAACGTATTCCCTGAAGAACTTCCTGGCCTACCCCCAGAGCGTGAAATTAAATTTTGTATCGACCTTGAACCCGGTACAAAACCCATTTCCAAAGCCCCATATTGAATAGCTCCTATTGAACTTCAGGAGTTAAAGATCCAACTGCAGGAATTGTTAGACATTGGCTTTATTCGTCCTAGTACTTCTCCTTGGGGTGCTCCTGTTCTATTCGTGAAGAAGAAAGATGGAAGTATACGACTTTGTATTGATTATCGGGAGTTGAATCATGTCACCATCAAAAACAGGTACCCATTGCCACGTATTGATAACATGTTTGACCAGTTGCAAGGAGCACAATTCTTTTCAAAGATCGATCTTCATTCTGGATATCATCAGCTAAAGGTTAGAACTGAGGATATTCCAAAGACGGCTTTTAAAACTCGGTACGGACATTATGAATTCCTAGTCATGTCCTTTGGATTGACTAATGCTCCTGCTGCCTTCATGGATATGATGAACCGGGTATTCAAGAAATATTTGGATCACTTTGTGGTCGTCTTTATTGATGACATCCTTATTTAATCCAAAAGTCATGAAGATCATGAGCAACACTTGAGGCTGGTACTCCAAAAACTTCGTGAATACAAGCTTTATGCCAAGTTGAAGAAATGTGAGTTCTGGCTGGAGGAGGTAGCATTCCTTGGGCACGTAGTATCAAGTCGTGGAATATCTGTTGACCCAGCAAAGATTGAAGCTATTCAAAGCTGGGAGCAACCTAAATCAGTAACCGAAGTACGTAGCTTTCTCGGTTTAGCTGGTTATTATCAGAGATTCGTGAAAGGATTTTCTCGAATCGCTACTCCACTAACTCAGCTGACTCGGAAAGATACAAAGTTCGGTTGGAGCAAAGAATGTGAGAAGAGTTTTCAAGAACTCAAGAGGAGACTCATTTCAGCACCTGTTCTAATAATACCATCTGGCTCGGAGGGATTTGTCATCTACAGAGATACTTCGAGCAAAGGGTTGGGATGCGTTCTCATGCAACATGAAAAAGTCATAGCCTATGTATCAAGACAACTCAAGGAATATGAGAGGAATTATCCTACTCATGATATGGGGAGAAGGTGGAGATCTTTACGGATCATAAAAGCCTCAAATATTTATTCACTTAAAAGGAACTCAACATGCGACAACGACGTTGGCTTGAACTATTGAAAGATTATGATCATATCATTTAATACCATCCTAGAAAAGCGAACGTGGTAGCTGACGCATTGAGTAGAAGAACATATGTAAGTACGAGTGCGATATTGTCAACACAAAGGCCCATTTTGTGTGACTTGCAAAGGATGGAGATAGAGTTAAAGACTCCAGGGACCCATGTGATGATGGCGAATATACGAGTAGAACCGACTTTAATCGATAAAGTTAAAGCTGCTCAAGCTACAGACCTAGAGCTGTTGCGTATGAGGAAGAAAGTGCAAGAAGGTGCTATGCCGGAAGCAAGAATCAATGAAGAAGGAATACTTCGAGTCAAGTCCAGACTTTGTGTTCCTAACGACCCTGATTTAAAGTATGAAATCATGATGGAGGTGCACAACACACCGTTTGCAATCCATCCTGGGAGTACCAAAATGTATCATGATCTTCGTCATACATTTTGGTGGAGCAATATGAAGCGAGAGATAGCGCTGTTTATCTCAAGGTGTCTAAATTGTCAACGAGTCAAGCCAGAGCATCAAGTACCAAAAGGTCCATTGCAACCACTTGAAATTCTAGAATGGAAGTGGAAGCACATTACCATGGATTTCGTTACCGGTCTTCCTAAGGTTTCTCAAGGTATTGATGCGATTTGGGTCATTGTTGATAGATTGACCAAGTCTGCTCATTTTTTACCGATATGAGAAACTTATTCACTTGAACGTTTTGCTCGTATGTACATAAATGAGATTGTAAGACTGCATGATATGCCAGTATCCATAGTTTCTGACCGAGACCCAAGATTCACTTCACGATTTTGGGTTAGTTTACAAAAAGCTATGGGCACGAATTTACGATTTAGTTCGGCATATCATCCTCAGACAGACGGACAATCAGAGAGGACTATTCAAACTGTGGAAGATTTATTAAGACTCTGTGTCCTTGACTTCAAGGGAAGTTGGGACAAGTTCTTATCATTGGTGGAGTTTTCCTACAACAACAGTTGTCAAGCAAGTATTGGCATGGCTCCATTCGAAGCGTTGTATGGAAGAAAGTGTCGTTCTCCAGTATGCTAGGATGAGGTGGGTGAAGCAACGTTGTTGGGACCGGAGTTGGTACGTATGACTACAGAAAAGATTCAAACGATCCAACAACGTATAAAAACTTCACAAGATCGACAAAAGAGTTATACTGATCTTCATCAAAAGGACGTGGAATTTGATATAGGAGATCATGTGTTCTTACGTGTTGCTCCATGGAAAGGAGTTACGAGATTTGGAAAGAGAGGAAAGCTCAATCCTCGATTCATCGGTCCATTTTTAATCCTCGATCGAGTAGGAACTGTGGCTTATAGACTCGCTTTACCGCCAAGTATGTCTCGTGTTCATAACGTTTTTCACATATCTATGTTACGTAAATATGTGGAAGACCCGAACCACATTATTAAGTTAGAACCGGACGAAATAGCGGAGGATTTGACGTTTGAAGAAGCTCTTGTTCAAATCTTGGATAAGAAGGAACATATTCTACGCTCCAAGGTTATACCTCAAGTCAAAGTTTTGTGGAGAAATCACGATGTTGAGGAAATGGCTTGGAAGTTAGAATCTAAAATAAAGTCAAGGTATCCTTACCTCTTCGACATACCAGGTACGTACCCTAATTTTGAGGGCGAAATTTCATAAGAACGGGAGGTTGTAAGACCCTAACTTTTATAAATAAAGATGAATTTTTTATAAATATCATTTTTGAATATTATGGAGTTAATTTGATATAATGTTATAGTTGTGGGTAATATTTATAAATTTTACAAAGTACGCAAGTTGTTATATATTATTCTATTGGTCGGGGAATATTCGTTTTAACAGGGAATATTCGTACAATGGCACAATCATTGGTGGACCCCACAACGGAATTATTGTCGGATTGAGAAAATGACAAAAATATTTTATTAAAAATAACGACGGAAGTTTTACCATTGATACTGTTGAACTACTCGGTAGTAAAAGTACAGTAATACGTGTGGTTGCATAGTAGCACACGGTATTGATTATTAATGCTTATGTGAGAAGTCACTCAGTTTGATTCAATTATTGTCAGTTAATAATATGAATTATTTAGCGATAACGAAGTTTTGTTTTATTCGTATTATTAACGTAATAAAACAGAAACATCTTTTTATATAAAACAGAATACTTTATTAAAATTATTCTATAAATAGAATATATTATATTTTATTTAAAAGATTTTTCTTTTTATATGGACCGTCAGATTAAAGTAATCAATCTGGACCGTTCATGGATTAGTTACTATGCATTCCATTTTTCTATAAATAGCAGCTCATTCCTTCATTATTTCTTACGAATTCACTGAACTCTAGAGAGAGAAACTATAGAGAGAGAGAAGAAAAGTATTCTGCTACTTAACTACTTCCTTATTTCAGTTCTTCTTTAAAACGGTAAGGGGTATTATTCTTTCTTATTCATGAAGAGAACTGTTGTTATTCCATTTCTTATTATTCTGTTGGAATAACCTGTATACGCGGTCTACCCTATACTTGGTGACATTCTTCTATTATTCTGTTGGAACATCATGTCTGTGTGTTTTACACCGGACCTGGTTCCGTCTTTATTATTATTCTGTTAGAACATCCTGTCTGTGTGTTTTACACCAGACCTGGTTCCGTCTTTATTATTATTCTGTTGAAACATCCTGTCTGTGTGTTTTACACCGGACCTGGTTCCGTCTTTATTATTATTCTGTTGGAATATCCTGTCTGTGCGTTTTACGCCGGACCTGGTTCCATTATTTATTATTCTGTTGGAATAACTTGTCTGTGTGGTCTATCGCATGCATGATGATTTCTTTTGTTATTCCATTCTTTATTATACTCAGTTGGTTAAGTTTTGACTTCTATACTCCATGAAATTTGTGAAATATCCTTGATAATTGCATTTCATCCAGTATCTTTTCATGAAAATATTCTTCTAAGCATTCTTGAATTTTACTCCACAAAGCAGTATCATGTTGACAATTTGGACGTTGTTAATTCTTGGATAAATTAATTCTTGAACTTGTTTTATTGAATTCTTATATCATTGTCATCATCCTCATGTTTATAAAATGTTGAAAGTCATCTGTGGCCTGTAGTGCATAGATGGACTTGGTATGATTATGACCAGGGATTATTTGGTATAATCATGACCGTAATGTTACAAATGATGTGGTAAAAGTCCTCATTGGCCCGTAGTGCATTGATGGACAGTTGTTGGCATGATCATGACCATTAATGAATACACGAATATCCTTGGCTGTAGTGCAGGGGTGATTCGATGATGTGAATTATTTTATTAAGCTGAGTCCCAGCGATAACAGTGTTGAAAAACCTTTTAAATCATAGAATGTAGTAGATTTTATTTTCTACTTGACTCTTTTAATGGATTGCTTGTTCCGCTGCAGTTAAACTTGATGTTCATTATATTTTATTAGTTTAACACTGTTGAAGGCTAATGATAATTTATTTTGCATTATCTTAGTCATAATATTTATTACTGGGCTAGTTGAGCTCACCCTTTCTTTCACTGTTCCCTTCAGGAAATGAGAATATAGCTGGGACGAGTCGGGAACGGAGTGATGGACCAGATGATAGTATTAGTAGTCTTCACTATTCTGTTAAATAGTGTGATAATAATTGTAATGAGGACTCCTTTTGAGTTTGTATAGTCTCTAGTCGACAATAATTGTATTCAAACTCACAGTTATGTTTTGTCGTATTGTACACGACAGTTGTATTAGTAAGTTGTATTTGTATTCTGTACCATGTATCTGACGACCCAAGATGAGTGATGTATACCTAATTTTGGGGGCGTCACAACAAGTACACGTACTTCGAGACGATGACACCCGTGAAGCCCGGGGACACCTCGACTAGTCGCAGGTGCACCTGCGGCTGCCGCAGGTGCACCTGCGGCTGCCGGAGGTACACCTGCGGCCATCAGTCTATAAATATAAACCTTGGGCCAACCATTTTAAGGGAGAGAAAAAGAGAGAAAGGAGAGGAAACCATGTCCAATTTGCTCTGTACACGCCCATATTGAGTGTTTCCTCATTCTAAACATTTGTTAGCTCACATATAGCTATATTTTTATCCAGCGGGAGCTGAGTGTTTATCCATATAGAGTTATAGAAGTCTACATTGGCAGCCCACTATAAGCCTTCTTACATTCTATAAAGCCTTTTCCTTCATATTTGCACACACTGTTATACACATTGAGAGTCGTGTTGTGTGCGTATGCCCAGACTTCGGTCCGTGATTTTTACTTCTGTCTCTCTCTCATCTCTCTCTCTCTCTCTATATATATATATATATATATATATATATATATATATATATATGTCAGGCCTGGAGTTACTCCGTGGCTTTTTACAGCTTTATTTACATTTCGTCCTGCCTGGAGTTTACTTCGTGGCAGTTGATTGCTTTTACAGCTTTATTTACATTTCGTCCTGCCTGGAGTTTACTTCGTGGCAGTTGATTGCTTTTACAACTTTATTTACTTCGTGGTGGTTGATCATGCTCTTATATATATATATTTACCACTTTTATATATTTACATTTCCGATCCCCCATGGAGTTGATTCGTGGTGGTTGATCATGTTTGTATATATATATTTACAGCTTTTATATATGTAACTGCTTACTGCTTTCCATACAAACTGCAGTATCATGTGAGCCTAGGAATCATGTGATCACAGATTAGTCTACTGAATCTAGATTTGGTTCATGTGATGGACATTTTTCAGCTGTAAGCAGCTTGTACATTGTTTACAGTGTCTGAATTTCCTTGGATGGCTGTCATGCCCATGAGGAGTTCGGCATTGCTGTATATTATTTTCTCGAAGATGCTTCGTATCTCGAAAATAAAATCAAACAAGCCGAACATTTTAATAATAAAATGGAAGTATGAAAAGGTCTCAATTCCTATTGAGCACATGGTTTGAAAAACCTCTTTTTACAAAACTTCACTACTATATCTTGCTTAAAATAGAATTTTGCTATAAATTCAAACCCTTTGTATATAGGTGCGAACGAGGCCTCGCACTACTTTCAAATAATTGCACATTGATCCACACACACACATTCATACAATAGTTTCTTGAAAAGTGGCGGTCACTGTGGTAACACGGATGTTGGGGGGTGTCTAACACCTTCCCTCCGCATAATCAAGCCCCCGAACTCAAATGAATCTCGGTTTCACAGACTCGTTTAGCAGTGTCATATCACTGGGTCAATGTGCAAACCTTTTCGGTTGCGTTGGTGCAACCAGCTATATACACCAACTGGCGACTCTTATAGTCAAATCGTCGACATTATACATGTCGGACCTTTTTCACTTATTTTTTCAAACAAATCTCACATTAACATGAGAACACCAAAGAACAAGTAACGAAAAGGGACATTTAAAAATTCCGACGTCGACACTTATGAAAGTTTGCGTAAGGGTTAAATGCAAAGTCGACCACTGAACTTTTCTGATATTTGGGTATTGAGCCTCTTTCTTCCGGTCAACGCAAACTGAGCCCCTTTCTATTCAAAAATTTGGACTTTGAACCCCTAGGCGCCACATGTGCGTTGACCTGCTGACGTGACATATGAGGCGCCTATGTGGCAGATCTGATGTGGTTTTTTATATTTTAAGTTTACATGTGAGCATTGCTGACGTGGCTTCTTCTGAATTTTTTCCAAAAACTTGCCTTTGCTCGAATTTGAACTCGCAACTTCACATTTGGAACTTAGTCATATGACTGCTGGAGCAACACCTATCAATTGTTAATATCTTGCAAGAATTAATATTTATATCAAAACATGAGATTTCTCCCATATATTCCTTTCTTCTCCTTCACTACATACCATTAATAATAATTGTTAATATTTATATTTGTTGTACTAATAATAACAATAATAATAATAATAATAATAATAATAATAATAATAATAATAATAATAATAATAATAATAATAATAATAATAATAATACTATTTTTATGTGATCCGTATATGTGACGCCCCCAAAATAGGTATACGCCACCCATCTTGGGTCGCCAGATACATGGTACAAAATTCAAATACAAACTTAAATATACAACATGAGCTGTGAGTTTTAATACAAATATTGTCTTCTAGAAAATATTCAAACTCAAAAATTCTCATATATAATGTGAGTTTCAATACAAATATTGTTACGTATATAATACGACAATATTCATATTTAAATTATTACGATGCCATATAAAGTACAACAGTAAATATATCAAGTCCCCGAAGGGACACCAGAAGATATTTGTTCTCCTCATACTAATGGAGTGCACCTTTGACGTTTCCAAATTCTGATTCACCTCACCCTATTGTTGTTCACCAAAATTAAATATCAAATGATGTATAAAACATGTCACACACATTTTAAGTTCTCAGTACGATTATTATGCCACAGCGTTTCATAATTTGATTAGGCTTGTGACTAATTCGTATCACCACTTTATACCTATGTTCTCTCTGCTAGTCCCAGCTACCCTTTTATTACCTGAAAGGGGTGGTGAAGTAAAAGGATGAACTCAACTAGCCCAGTAAGAAATATTATGACTAAGATAATGCAGAACAAATTATCGTTAGTCTTCAACAGTATAACAACTGATAGAATATAATAGACAACAAGTTTTAGATCAACAACTGCAGTGGAATAAGCAATCCATTAGAAGAGTCAAGTAGAACATAATGTCTACTATCCCCTCTAGATTAAAAGTCCATCGTTAATACTTCATTCTTGTAATACTTATCAATAGTTCTTTGCTATATTCAAGACAAAGAGAACTCTCATCACATGTCTTCACCTGAACCACCACAGATTATAATTAAATCACAATTCATATTTATAATCAAGTAAATCAACAGTCCAACTTTGCACTACAGGGCAAAGATATACAACTGAAAAAACCAATAACCAACAGTCCATCTTCGCACTAAAGGCCAAAGATATACAACTATAAAACCAATAATGCTGAGACTCAGCTTAATAATATCATGACCACGAATTATCCATGCACTACGGGCCAAGGATATTCGTGTTTTCAATTACGGTCATGATTATACCGAATAATCCCTGGTCATAATCATACCAACTCCATCTATACACAACGGGCCAAAGATGACTTTTACCACATCATTTGTAACATTACGGTCATGATTATACCGAATAATTCCTTGTCATAATTATACCAAGTCCATAGATGACTTTCAACACAATATAAGCATGAGAATGATGACAATGATATAAAGAATCAATCAAATCAGATAAATGATAAATATTAAAGACTTTAACAATATAATTTATCCAAAATTTAATAATATCCAAATTGTGAACATGATCACCAATTGTGAAGTAAAATTCAAGAATAATATTATATCAAAAATGATTTGAATAATATTTCAACAAATATTTAATGAAGATAATAACATTAATCATTATATTATAACCTCCATTTAATATTATTCATTATATAATAATATTAAATTCATTTACTAATATTATTAAACTCTATTTAATATTAACAATTCATTATTCCTCTTTTAAACTCTATTTAATATTATTCATTATATAATAACATTAAATTCATTTAATAAAAATATTAATCATTAATCAATGTGTTAATAACGCATTAATCCAAATGTTATCAGTCACATAATAATCTCATAATCTAATATTATTAATATTACAACAATATTTTAATCATTTCTTAAACTTATAAATAATTTATTTTAATTATTTACACTTTACTAATTAATGTATTTAATCATCCTAAAATGCCAAACTCATAAGATTTCATCACCAATAACCAAAACCGTTATAAAAAATCCGCATATACCTTATATAGGATTCTCAGGCCAGAAAATTCTATTTTACAATTTTCTTACTTCACATAACATATTTAATTCATTTACTCATAACTAGTATATTTTCATAAAAAATACCAAATCAGTACAAACAAATTTTCTTTTCTGGGATTTAGCAGAATATAGTCCCATATTGAACATATATTTTTCTCAGAATTTTTAAAATTCATTTACTATTTTTCATATGGCTAAAACTGCTGAATATTTAGACATTTATCATAAACTGTACTTTTGTCCAAAAATTCCGAATTTTATAGAGTATACTTCTGTTATATACATGTACTCCCAATAAAAATTTAACAGATTTTGGAGTTAACCACAAGAAGTTATAAGTGTTTACTTTTAAAATAGTATTTTCCCATAAAATTCATAACTCCTAATCTATACATCTAAAAATCGCCATTTTTGGACACAATCTAGAAAACTCATCAAATTATCATTTTAAATTTTTTTAGAATTTTTGAAGGTAGAAAAACTTACGAAACTGAAAAACATAATAACCTTTACAATCCCTTACCTCGAAAGAGCAGTATTTCTGACTGGAATATCGAATGTAATGTCGAAAAAAACTTGCACTGAATAGCAATTCTCAAAGTATCTAAATACTAACAAAAATATGCTCGATAATATAGAGAGAGAAAACTTATGTTTCTGGTGTGATTTTCAATTCTAACCTAAGCACCTATTTATAGAAAAATTCTAGAACGCTAAAGGAGACTAAATTAATAAAATACTAATTTTTTATTACAATTTCTCAAGCACGCCATACTTGAAATCAAACTTTGAAATCCTGCAAATTCAAGAGACAAAAGGACAAGTGGGTCCCACCTTCTAGAAATTTCCACCAAAATCATTTATAAATTTAGAAACTTCAACAATTTCTGAATCAGTCACCTCTTAAAATTCATAACAAATCATACGTTAATTTTAAACGGTTCAAAATTTGTGGATATATACTCAACTTATATATGTATAACATATTCAAAAATCACAACGATCCAACGGTCGGATTAAAATTATAACTCATGCAATAGAGTTTTAAGAACACCGATTTGATTTTTAATACTTCCATTCCGATAAAATACTGATAAAACACCTCAACATTAATTCATTCATTTATATCCACATAAATAAATCCATCATTTATATCCACATAAAATAAATATTTCCTTATCATATAAATTAATAATTAATTATTCACAAATAATATTACAGAATCACAATAATGACAACCAGGTGGTTCCTAAGAAAGAGGGGGCTTTTCGATAAGGATTTCTCCCTATTGGCGCACAATTAGATGACCTAACCTCTCCTTGATAGAACTTATTAGACATTGTCAATAATGCTATCTAATAATAATATTCAAATAATATGAATTATTGATCTGATAATGGAAATACTGTGCAGTGACAATTGTTGAAACAACAATAATATAAAATATCAACGCAACAATTATTGAATCATTAAAATAAAATATTAAACAGTAATTAATATAACAATTATTGAGTAGTTCCTTCTTACGTAAGAATCAATAATTTAAAAATTTTGTGCAATACCGTGTGCTACTGTGCAACCACGCATATTACTGTATTTTAACCACCAGGTATTCCAACAGTGTTAATGGTAGCAACTACGCCGTTATTTGTAAAAACTCAAACTTGTCGTTTTCTTTATCCGACAGTTATTCTGTTATGAGGCCCACAAATGGCTGCGCCGTCGTACGAATATTCCCCCGACAACAAGAATATTCCATGATCAAACGAATATTCCCCGACAGAAATGAGTATTTTATAACCACTTGCGTATTTTAAAAATTTTATATATATCACCCTTAACTTTAAACTTTTATCAATTTAACTATTTACTAAATAGAAAAATTGAATAATTTTATTTCATAAAATTCGGGATCTCACACTCTATTCTTGGCAAACTGTTAAACTAGTGGAAATATTACATTAAGGGAGCAAAGAGAAGGTTCCCAAATTTGAGATCTTATTTGGACCCTCGCATTGCTATATTAGTAGAAGAATTAGTCGTGTATTATTTGAAGAATGAGTCGTCTGATGTAAATGTGTATTATATGTGATGACAATTTCTATTGTAAGAACTATATTATTATTATTATTATTGTTATTATTATTATTATTATTAGCACTACAAATATAAATATTAACAGTTATTCATAATGGTATGTAGTGAAGGAGAAGAAAGGAATATATGGGAAAAATCTCATCTTTTGATATAAATCTTAATTCTTGCAAGATATTAACAATTGACATGTGTTGCTCCAGCAGTCATACGACTAAAGTTACAAATGTGAGGTTGCGAGTTCAAATTCGGGTAAAAGCAATTTTTTAGAAAAAATTCAGAAGAAGCCACATCAGCAATGCTCACATGTAAAATTAAAATATAAAATACCATGTCAGATCTGCCACATAGGAACCATGTGTTCCACGACAGCAGGTCAATGCACATGTGGCACCTGGGAGTTCAAAGTCCAAATTTTTGAATAAAAAGGGGCTCAGTTTGCGTTGACCGGAAGAAAGGGGCTCAATACCCAAATATCAAAAAATTCAGTGGTCGACTTTGCATTTAACCCGTTTGCGTAAACATCACTTATGGCCCCCATATGCTATATCAAATTTGGAAAAATTTCAATGGGCCTTATAATCTCCGTTGGATCCTTTATGTGTCTACCCATATATATACGGAGCGAAAAATTTGAGAGTATGCCCTAATTACTGTAAGACCCCAACTTTTTATGAATAAAGATTTAATTTTCTCTAAATATTATTTTGAATAATAAGATGTTGATTTGATATAATGTTATAGTTATGGGTGATATGTGTAAAATTTACAAAGTAAGTAAGTTGCTATAAAATATTTGTACGACGGCGCAATCATTGGTGGACCACATAACAGAATAACTGTTGGATATAGAAAGCGATAGAAATAACCTTTTCATAAAAAAAAATAATGGCAAAACTTTTACTGTTAACTGTTGAAATACCCGGTGATAAAAGTACAGTAATACGCGTGGTTGCACAGTAGCACGCGATATTACACAGTATCTCTGATTATTGATTCTTAAGTAAGAAGTCACTCAATATTCAATGATTGTCACAGTAGTTGCTGCATAGTATCTCATATTGTTGATTCAATAATTGTTATAGTAACATCTGTATAATATTTTATATTATTTGAATAATATTATTAGTTAGAATTATTGGCAATGTCTAGAATGTTCTGTCGATAAAAGGGGTTAGGTTATATAATTACGCGCCAATTATGATAAATTCTTATCGAAAAGCCCCATCTTTTCTGAGAATGATCTGGTTGTCAATATTATGAGCATATAATATTAATTGTGAATAATCATTATGTGGTGGATATTGGTTCAATTTTGATATAAATGAAAGAATTTAGTGTGAAATATTTATTGAAACTTTGACATATTTTTCTATAAAATTATAATTTTCTCATCCAATAAAATATTCCTTCAAATATATTATTATAATATATTATAATTATTTAAATAGTAATATTATTATAATATATATAAGCATGTGATTAAAGGGACGGAGGTGAACAAATGGTATTTGAATGCATTGTTTTCAAAAGCAATATAACCTTGTCCTTTTTTTTTCCTAAGTTGATTGGTTGAGAATTTCTCCTACATTCATTTGTTTTCTAAAGGTGTGGGCCTCAACCAATAAGAAGTGAGGAAGTTAGGCATTGAAAGAAAAAAAAGGTTAGGCAGAGAAGAAAAAAAAAGTTAGGCATATCGAATTGCTTTCTTCCTCCGTGTTGCACTATAAAAGGGGGGAGGGGGGTAACCCTCCTTCCTAAACACACCAAAAAATCACAAGTGTTCTTACTACAGTATTGTGAGTATTTCTTTTGAGTATAAGAATAATTTGAGTGTAGCTTTTAGTGCAAGATTTTCTCAGGATAATATTTGATATTCTAGGTCAGATCTACTTTTTAGTAAGGTAAATGATATTATTTTATTTCAATACTCGTAAGAAATATCATTTTCTTCCATACTCCATATTATGTAAATTATATTATTTCATTTCATATTCCTAAATTTAAACTTACCATGATAAGTATTCTTCTATGATTCCTGAAATGTTTAGAAATTCCTTAAGGTTTGCGCTTCATCTAATATCATTTCACTGGAATATTGGTCTGAACTTTCTTATTAAATTTTAATTTTTTCATGACAGGGTACTATTTAAACGGTACTATTCATGGGTACTATTCATGGGTACTATTCACAACAGAATTTAATTTTCTTTTCTTTCTAAATTATTTTTGATGCATGAATACCATTCTTGAATTCTAATCTACAATTAGTTATCATGTTAACAATTTGGACATTTTGAACTCTATATAAATTGAATTATAAATATCTAATATTTATCCTTGATCTGACTTGATTGATTCTTTATATCATTGTCATCATCCTTATTCTTATATTGTGGTGAAAGTCATTTTGGCCCGTAGTGTAAAGATGGACTGTTGATTGGTATGATTATGACCATGAATTGTGTATTGGTATAATCATAACCTTTAATGTTACAGATAAATGTTTGTGGTGAAAGTCCTATTTGGCCCGTAGTGTATAAATGGACAATTGTATGACATAATCATGACCACTGGTGATGCAAACGATTATCTTTGGCCCGTAGTGCATAGATAATTTGTTGATTGGAAATAATTATTGATTAGTGTTACAGGAATAAAATATTTGTGATGGACTTTTAAATCATAACAATAGTAAACATCATGTTCTACTTGACTCTTCTAATGGATTGTTATTTCCACTGCAGTCGTTGATTTAAAACTTGTTGTCTATTGTATTCTATCAGATTTTCCCCTTTTGAGGACTAAGGATAATTTGTTCTACATTATCTTAGTCATAATATTCTTTACTAGGCTAGTTGAACTCACCCTTTTCCTTTTGGTTCCATTGTTCTTCTCAGGAGGCGAGAATGTAACTGTGACTAGTCGGGGAGTGGAGTAATGGTCCAAGGTGGTTATTATAGCAGTTCTCACTATTTTGTAAAATAGTGTTATAATAATTGTAATGAGGACTTTATTTGAGTTTGAATATTGTCTACAAGATAATATTTGTATCAAAACTCACACATTATGTTTTGTCGTATTTTACAAAACAATTAATAGTTGTATAAATGAGTTTGTATTTGAATCCTGTTCCATGTATTTGGTAACTTATAATGGGTTGTGTGGACCTATTTTGGGGGCGTCACAGTTGGTATCAGAGCTTAGGAATATGATCTCTGGTGGAGATCTATGATTAAAACTGGGAGGGGAGAGACGAGTAAATCCTTCGCTAGTCTGTCCTACTTAAGCTTATTTGTTATTTAATTGGTCGGTAGTATTTGACAATGACATCTGAAAATTTTGAGATAAGCAATAGAGCACATGAGACCGTTGAGATACCGCCAATCAATAACTAGAATAATGTGCATCAAGAAGGCAATAATCCTCATGTAAATAATAACACCGACCAAATGATGAATGATGGGATGGTTAGGAGCTTTCTACAATTCATGCAACACCAAATGAGAGAGAATCCTGTTCAAAATGTAGGTGAAAATAATGGTAACTCACGACTGGTTAATGCAAAGAAATTCAAGGAGTTGAGACCGCCGGAGTTTTTAGGAAAGCCAAACCCACTCAATGCAGAAGCTTGGATAAAGCAGATTACAAAAATATTTGATGTCTTAGGATGCATAGAGTTGCAAAACGTTTTCTTCGCCACTTTTATGTTGCGTGGAGAGGCAGATTACTGGTGGGAATCTGTAAAATGTACTCATTTTTTTCGTACTTAAGATGTCTTGGGAGAAGTTCCAGGAATTGTTCAATGACAAGTATTTTCCAGAAAGTATTCGTCATATGAAAGATGTAGAATTCATCAAGTTGGAACAGAACAATATGATTGTATCACCATACGAGGCCAAGTTTGCCGAGTTATCCTGATTTGCATCCTATTTGGTGGATAATGAGGAGCGAATGACACGAATATTTTTAAGAGGTTTGAAACATGAGATTCGTCAATATCTCAGTTCTCATAAACTTTGTTTGTATTTAGATGTTATGAATAGGACTCAATTATTGGAGTGAGAAAATGAGACAGTTCATGTAAGACCCCAACTTTTTATAAATAAAATTGAATTTCCTTTATTCATTATTTTGAAATAGTAAGGGGTGGATTTGATTAATGTGGTTAGTTATGGATAAAATGTGCAAATTTTGCGAAATAAGCAAGTGGTTATAAAATATTCATTATTGTCGGGGAATATTCGTACGACGGCGCAGCCATTTGTGGGCCCCATAACGAAAATGGTCGGATGAAGAAAACAACAAGTTTGAGTTTTTTTATAAATAACGACGTAGTTGTTACCGTTAACATTGTTGAAATACCTAGTGGTTAAAGTACAGTAATACGTGTAGTTGCACAGTAGCACATGGTATTGTATAGTATTTTTGGATTATTAATTTTTACGTAAGAAGGCACTACTCAATAATTGTTACAGTAATTAATGTTCAATATTTTATTTTATTGATTCAATAATTGCTACGTTGATATTTTATATTATTGTTAATTCAATAATTATCACTGCACGGTATTTTTCATTATCAAATCAATAATTAATATTATTTAAATAATATTATTATATATTATTATTGGCAATATCTAAGAAAGTTCTGTCTAGAAAAGGGGTTTAGTCACCTAATTGCGTGCCAGCAAGGAGAAATCCTTATCGGAAAGCCCCCTTTTTCCTGGGAACGACCTAGTTGTCATTATTGTGATTTTGTAATATATTTGTGAATAATTAATTATTGATTTATATGATAAGAAAATAGTTATTTTATATGGATATAAACGAAAGAATTAATGATGAGGTGTTTTATCAGTATTTTTATCAGAATTGAGGTATTAAAAATCATCCGTATGTGAATTTCGTTCATTTTTTGTTTGGAATTTGGAAAAACTTTCTTCTACAAAGTTGTAGAGAATTAAATTTTATATTAAATGGACATAAAATTCGTATTTTTTCAATAAAAGGGATATTTATTATGAATTATTAAAGTTTCAAAAATAAATGTTTTTATTAAAAATATGGGTGGGCCCCACTTTTGTTTTTTGTGGAAAAAATGCTGAAGTTCAAGTGTGGTGTGCGTGAATAGAAAGGAAGGAGAGCCATCGGTAGCAGGTTAGTTTGCTTTGACATTTTGGCATTTTTTTATAAATAGGGTGCTTAGTTAGAATTAAAAATCACACCAGAATTAGAAGTTTTCTCTCTCTATAATATCGAGCGTATTTTTGTGAGTATTTAGATATCTTGAGTGTTGTTATTCAGTGCAAGTTTCCTTCAGCATTATATCCGATATTTCAGCTAGAAGTACTATTCTTTTGAGGTAAAGGATGTTATTTTATTCATAAATGATGTTATTTCTTTTAATATCATTATACCAAAATATTGGTATGAATTTTATTATGAAATTTTTATTTTTTCGTGTCGGGGTTACTATTCACGTATACAGTACTATCTTTGATTGTATCCATATTTTAATCTTTATTTTTGAATTTTTGCTCTAAAATTGATTATTATGGAGTGTTTTTGAACTTGGATAAACCAATGTACGAATCCCTAATATTTGTCCTTTTATCTCACTGGATTCGTTTTGTTTAAGATATTTTTCATCATCCTCAGTCCAAAATAATGATATAACTGAATATCTTTGGCCTGTGGTGCAAAGATGAATGATTATTTGATGAATATCTTTGGCACGTACTGCAAAGATGTACAGGTGTTGAGATGAACATGATTAACTGATGATACAAATGAATATCTTTGGCCTGTAGTGTAAAGATGAATGTTTGATTCAAGATGTATATTGATTGATGTTACAGGGATAAGATATTGATGATGGACTTTTACATCATAGAAGATAGTAGATTTCATTCTCTACTTAAATCTTCTAATGAATTGTTATTTTCGCTGCGAATATTGATCTAAAACTTGTTGTCCATAAATTTTATTTGATTTATTGAAGGCTAACGATAATTTTTTCTACATTATCTTAGTCATAATATTCTTTACTGGGCTAGTTGAGCTCACCCTTTTCCTTTTTGTTCTATTTTTCTTCTCAGGAGGCGATAATATAGCGGGAACTAGTCGGGGTGTGGAGTTATGTTTTAAGTCAGTTATTTTAGCAGTCCTCACTATTTTGTAAAATAGTGTATCAATAATTATAATGAGGACTTATTTGAGTTTGGATATTGTCTAGAAGATAATATTTGTATTTAAACTCACAGTATATGTGTTGTCGTATTTTGCACGACAATTGTATTAATGAAGTTGTAGTTCTTTTTGTACCATGTATTTGGTGACTCAGAATGGGTTGTGTGGACCTATTTGGGGGCGTCACAATTCAACCAAAAGGCAACAACTAACAACACGATATACTAGTCATACTAGTGACACCAGTCAACGAAGCAGTGATAACCAACGTGGAGGAAATTATCATGCCAGAAATGGTGTGACACCCCCAAATTCAGACCACACTTGTCCCAAATTTGGTTGTCACGTACTAATTCTAATAATAATTCAACATCTCACATAGTGGAATAATAGAATAAATTACATTGATATAACATAATTATTCTTGTCCCAAGGTAACATAAACATCACTTACATAACTTAATCATAATTAAACACTATTTGGACATATCTAATACATAATATAATACCATTTAACTTAAACATAGCTTAATAATTTCTTCTATAACCAAATAATAGTATGTCACTAGCATTATATAATTAACTACTCCATAGCCTTCACTTTACCCTTGTCCTTGCCAGAGGTTTCAACACGTTCTGCCTTCACTGAAAGTTTTAGGCAAAACCTTGAGCAACAATTTTGCCCAGTAAGTAATATAGCAAAAGGGTATTCAATATAGTTTTCAATTTCTCAAGGGTATTTTAGTAATGATAGTTCAAGATAGAAAGAAGTATCAATGATTATCAACAACATTCTCTATGGACAGAAATATCTATAATATTCAAAGATTTATCAATTCAAGATTTCAAAGCAATGAATACTGAGCAGTCACTAAGGACTATGAACTTCTCCTAGAATTAACAGTGATACTACTGATAATTCTACAAAATGAGTACAACAGGTGATCAGTTTAAAGTACCCTATGTACTGCATAACATTTAGTCTTTGTCGTGTGCACACGTCGGTTCTCCGACAATATATAATTTTCCCTACTAAAAGGGTTGTTCTTCTCAGTTGTAAGAGTTTGCACCAAGTTAATTTGGTTTAGATAGTTTTTGATCATTTATCAATAGTCTAGCCGAATCAATGGCTTAGACAGCTCTTTCACAATATATATATATATATATATATATATATATATATATATATATATATATATATATATATATATGAACAATTATTTTTGGAATCAAAGTTTGAAATTTCATTACGAAATATTATTTCTTCAAAGTTCTACTTATACGATCAATAATTGCACAAGTTTAATAATGCTCAATAAAGTAAGGTTCGAGTACTTGCCTCAAGCGTAGTTTACCAAAGTAAAGCTTAATACCCTATTTTGGATCCTAACATAATATATTTACACCTATAGGACTCTCATTAGTTACATAAACACATATATGTAAGTTCAAACGTTCACTTAAACATCCAATCTTAGTTGCAACTTCATACATACTACATCACATATCCTACATCTTTCATAGCACAAATTAGATTGTATGACACCACAAAGTCAAATAACATATTTTTCAAATCATTGCTTTGTAGCTTGTAAACATTCTTTTGGACATAACATTTGAAAGTTATAATTACTCATTAAACATTCAACTCTATCACCTAGCATGCTTCTTAACACATTACATAGTATATTGGTCATATAATACAAGTTAAAATAACCATATAAGTATGCTTCAACTTCAGATCACAAACATAATACATAACTGACTGTAGGATGGCGCAGCTGCGCCCTGGCTAGGCTTAGGGACAGTGCAGCTGCGCTGTCCCCTGGCCAGACCAAGGTTGAGCTTCTGTTATCCAGGTTTTAGTCCAAACTTTAGCACACTTAGACACTTACACTTCTTATGCATACATGCTAAAGGTCTTTACATAAGTATATGGTCGTTCTACGTTCACTCTACATATCACGGTCTTAGTTAAGGATTTTAACAAAATCAAGGCCAAATAGGGTCATGTAATCATCATGCGTACTAATTAGCCTTATGCTCACATAAAGATCTTACATAATTTGTTAATACATATGCTCATAGTGTTCATATTATTTATTCATAGCTAGCATTGATATCGTTTAAAAACATACTTAACTCATGCTTGGTCTACTACCCTTATATCAAACATATAAGAACCATGTTTAGAGACATAATGAATGTAAACATGTTATTTTAGATTCTCAAAACTTAACTAGTTATACTAATGCAATCGGTTTGAAAACATATTCAAGTTTGCCTTTGAAATCATTTTAAACTTGAATGATGAAATTCAACACATACAAAACAACTTTAAAGCTCTTATCATATGTAGTTAAGTTATTTTAACATCTTCACGAGGTCAGAATGTATATCAAGTAGTATTCATGCATATTTACTTTAACATATCAAGCTTTTCCTTTAAAACATTTTCTAACACAAAGCTAACAAGTTTAATCATGACCAGGACACTATGACACCATATCATGCTTTATTTATATCATGGGTATAACATACTAAGTTCAGAACTTGTAGATCATGTTTACCTTCAAACTTTGTTTTTAAACTTTTAAGTTTTTATTACAAATCTCTCACTAACTCTTGTTGATTACTTCATACTACATAAGAAAGCTTTATATCTCGTGTTATACCCCTTTTAGGTATATATTTAAGTTATAACACCAATTTCACAATATATAGCATAACAAAAATCAGTATCTGATTTTGGGGTACGGCGCAGCTGCATTACACCCTAGTATAAACAGGGCACAGTAGCGCCATGCCTGGAACAAGAGCAGTAACATGCCATGTTTTGCAGAGCCTCCTTCAACTCTAATTATTTTCAATTTAAACATGTTCCAATCCATCATTAAAGAGTTCATATATGTTAGCATACTTCCTAAACACATTACGGCATGCAAATTCACATTGATTAACAGAGAATTTTAAGAAATTTTGAGAACTTGGCAAAAACCTAATTAAGTACAAAAGTGAAGATTTTTATACCTCTTGAAGCTTAATAACTTAGTTTCTTCCTTTTGAATTTTCTAGCCTCTTCTTTGAACAACAACTCACTCACTCTCACGTTATCAGTGTTTTAATAACCAAAACAAAACAAAATAAACTGAAAATTGGTCTGCTATTTATAGAAGAAACTTGGACTGGGCTTTTGCAATGCACTGAGGTTGGAGTCCATGGTGTAATGGAAGAAACCATTGGTTAATTAAGAGTAGTTTAACAACCCAGCACCAGCCATCTCCATATCCATTTGCTTAGAAATCATCACCTACGCTTAGCCACTGATCTAAGCTTGGAAGTTACGTAATTTAGCCTTAGGCTACTGTTCATGTACTGTTGTGTAACTGATGAGCTTAATTTTCCAGCAACGTACTTAAATTTTGTTCAGTTATTTACTTTACTTTCCAAAAATGGATTTTAATGTACAATTGTTACTATATTAGGAAAAATTAGGAATTACTTATGTACTCACATCATATAATCCATGTATATTAAGTACACGTAATAAAATAAGTATTATTGCCCGGGTACCTTCCATAATTATTTTTGCTACTCACATAACCTCTTTATAACATTATTTAGTATTAACTGTTCAGTTTACACACGTAATTTCTTTCCCAATTTCTGGAATACACAGATATTTAATTATTTCTATATTAAAATTACATATGATTTTATTGTACTACTTGGTACTCTATATCATTAGAATGTATTCTTATCATATGATTTTATTCATGTCATACTTTACAATAATGTTTCATTTCATTTTTACAGTAGAAAACTAATTTTACCCTAGATTGGCCACTAGCGTAGCTACGCAATTACTGCTGGGAGGGCGCAGCTGCGCTGGTCCCTAGCAGTGCCAAAATGGTTTAGCTTCAAGCCAGTGCCAATTTCTATCACCACACTAGTTTTAAATGATATGAATTAACTTCTACATTGGTGATATTACTAGTTTAAGAGTGTATTTATTTCTTATATGGAATCACATCATCATACATAATTAATCTTCCTCTTGGTTTAATCACTTAATTTCCATTCCCATGCCACACAAGGCATTTCTCTATTCTCATCACAACTTCATACTTATAAATTCAATTTGAATTAATTGAACTACTCGTCTTACTATATATCAATATTTATTTTCAAAAAAATACTCATTTTCTCATTATATTGAAATAAATATTTATTCATGAAATTCTATGTTCTTACATTCTCACCCCCCCCCCCATATAAAAATTATGTCTTCAAAATTGTACAAGGTTACTCAAATAAATGGGGATAATCCTTTCGCATCTTATCTTCTAATTCTCATGTGGCTTCCTCGGCGTCGTGGTTTCGCCAAAGTACTTTTACAGAAGAGATAATTTTATTCCTTAATGTTTGCCCTTTCCTATCTAATATGTGGACAGGAATTTCTTCATATGTTAGATTCTTTTCTACTTGGATGGGCTCATAAGAAATCAAGTGTTTGTAGTCAGGCTTGTATGCCCGCAACACGAAGATGTGAAACACGTTATGGATGCTTTTCAACTCAGGTGGTAATGCAACTTGTTACGCCACTTCGCCCACTTTATTCAGTATCTTAAATGTTCATATGAATCACGGACTCAATTCTCCCTTCTTGCTAAACCATATTTTTCCTTTCCAGGGAACAACTTTTAGGAAGACGTGATTTCTGACTTCAAAGTTGCGGTCCTGACTATGCAAGTTTGCATACTTTTTCTGGCGATCTTGTGTAGCTACTAGTCGAGCTCTTATCAATGTCACCACATCTGCGGTTTGTTAAATTAATTTCGACCCTAAAATCTTTAGCTCTCTAACTTCATCCTAACACAACGGTGTTCTACACTTTCTCCCGTAAAGAGCTTCGTACGGTGGCATGCCTATACTCGCATGGTAGCTATTGTTATAAGCGAATTCCACTAAGGGTAGGTGATCATCCCAACTTCCTTTAAAGTACATCACGCAAGTTTTAAGCATATCTTCTAGCGTTTGTATCGTTCGCTCACTCTGCCCATCTGTCTAAGGATGATAAGCGGTACTTAACCTTAGTTGTGTTCCCATTCTCTCTTGCAAGCTTTTTCAGAATTTTAACGTGAAGCGCGGATCTCGGTCAGAAACAATCGATACTAGCACTCCATGTCGTGAAACAATTTCCTTTATGTACAGATTTGCTAACTAATTCAAACTATATCGGATCTTGATCGGTAGAAAATGGGCTGTCTTCATTAATCTATCTATGATAACCCAAATGGCGTCAAAACCTTTCTATGTAACTGGAAGTCCTACCACAAAATCCATCGTAATATGCTCCCATTTCCATTCTGATATTTCTAATGGTTGGAGTAGACCACTCGGCCTTTAGTGCTCTGCTTTGACCCGTTGACACGTAAGACATCTACTAACGCACTTCGCGATTTCTCATTTCAAATTTGGCCACGAAAAATGTTGTCTAAAATCCTGGTACATCTTCGTGCCTCTTAGATGAATGGAATACGTCGTGTTGCGTGCCTTATGCAAAATTTCTTCCCTCAACTCGGTTACCACTGGTACCCACACTCTCCCTTCGAATCTCAAAATACTGTCTCCATCCATCTTGAATTTCTCTTCCTCATTTTCCATGATCCTCTTTCAGATTTTCGTGCATTCTTCGTCCTTTTCTTGGGATTCCTTTACTTTGTCAAACAAGGTCGGACGAGCTTCTGCTGCAAACAATCTCTCTTCAGACCTTTCTGGTCCTCTAACTTTTATCTCCAATTTTTCCATATCCCTTATTAATTCCTCCTGAGTTGTTAATTGAAATAACCTCTCCCTTCCTTTCCTACTTAATGCGTCGACCACAACGTTTTCCTTTCCCGAGTGATAAAGAATATCGCAGTCATAATCCTTGATTAATTATAACCACCTTCTTGGACGTATGTTCAACTCCTTCTGTGTGAAGATATATTTCAGACTATTGTGGTCTGTATATATCTCACAGTTTTCACCGTACAAATAGTGTCTCCAAATCTTTAACACAAAAACTATTACCGCTAACTCTAAGTCATGAGTAGGGTATCGTTTTTCGTAATCCTGCAACTGTCGTGAAGCATATGCAATGACTTTATCATGTTGTATTTGTGACACCCGCCAAATCCCGGTACTTCATTACCTCAAGATTTGGTGTTCACGTAATCAAAACATTCATTTCTAACTACCCAATCATAATAGAATGGAATAATAAAAGAAAACCTGCCCATACAGGATTAAACTTAAATAAAAGAAATCTCCCAGGTTATCTAACCTTTACAAACATTCATTCATTCATGCGGAATAATTAAAATAACATTCATTACAATCTTTAAACAAGTCTGAAAATAAACTATTCAATCTATTACAGGTCTTCAGCATTGTTTCATCTTTCCTTTCCCTTTACTGGTGCTAGGTACATCACCAGTTTCAACCTTAGCTGTAAGAAATTTTACAGGCAAGAGTGAGCAAACAAAGCCCACTTGAAATAACAATAAGTAAATCTTTAAACTTTACATCATTTGCCAATATTAGGCTCAATAGAACTGAACAATATATTCTATTAACTTTCTGAAAATTATAACATTCACTGAGGGTCTAATGACCACGAATCATGTCCACAGTTATAAGTAATCTTTCAACTTTAACTTTAACAGTCATAAGACTATAAGGACTCCACGTACTTAGGGGGATCAACCCTTCGTACAATGTATTGTGCACAATCATTTCAACGCTAAGCGTAAACCTCTATTAAAAGAGTTGTTCATCTCAGTATTTAGAATACAAGTCCGCACCAAAGTAAGTTTGGTTTGGATAAGCTTTCAAGGTAATTTGGAGTTCAACGGACATCAACTAAGGATTAGTTGAATACAAGATAATAACACTATGTTATTGAACGATCATACTAAATAAACATTTCGTTCTAAGTTCATGCTTTAGGAATAATCTAATAGCATAACAATTGAATAATTTATCATACCTTGCTTTGAACAACATTAAGCTAAGGTTACATTTTAGAATTTAATATCAAGCATGCACAACAAATAATAACTTGAATGATAACTAAAGGTACTTGCATGCTAATATAACTAATTTAGAGTTAAGAAAACTTGTACAATTATAAAAGTAGAGTTAGAGAACTTGCATAAGTATAACATAACAGTGAAAAGTAACCTTGCTGAATAATAAAGTAGCAAAGGTTAGGGAACTTGCATAAGTATAACATAACAGTGAAAAGTAACCTTGCTGAATAATAAAGTAGCAAAGGTTAGGGAACTTGCCTCGCGTGTAGGTTAAACAATTACTATTCACGTTCACCCCAAGTCCTACACATACCATATGCATTGACAATACACATTAGTTACACTAACATTACCTTTATGAGTTCCTTTATTACTCTTAGTATAGCTACTAACTAAGTTTAAGTTTAAACAACAACACATCTTTCATGAACATTACTTTTTAGCTTTATTCCAACTACTTAAATGATCATGCCATTGCACCACGTGTACATTAACAACTTAATACAACATCCTAATACATGTTCAACATGTTATCATTAAGTTATACTAATACCCAAAGGGTTGCACTTGCATTCGTGCATCCCGACGCCCTCCGATTGGCTCCAAATACACAACAGTCCAAAAGATGGCCATTTTTACAACTGTTACAGACCTCAAATTAAAAAACATAAAGAATAAAAGTTGTAGGTATACTCTTCCTCTTTCCGAATCATCTTGAATTACCTAAATCGGAGTTCGTATGAAAAAGTTATGGCCGTTTTACTACAGGAGGCCAAAACTGCCCAACTAGGCCACTTTTCCGGCGCCGGGGCGCGGAACAGTGGCGCTGGGGCGCGAGCTACGGTGCTGGGGCGCGAGCATCAGCGCTGGGGCGCGAGCATCAGCGCTGGGCGAGAGCTACAGGCCCATTTTTGACGCTGGGGCGCGAACCTTGGCGCCAGGGCGCGAGATTTGGCGCTGGGGCGTGAATTTTGACGCTGGGGCGCCGAAACTCACAGAAACCAACGACAAACAACTAAATTTTCTTTCTATAACTTCAATTCCAACACTAATTGACATGAATAACTAATACAAATTACACATAAACTTCACCGAGCATATAAATACTAAATTAACACAACTTAAACCATAATTTTAGAAAATTAAATACTAGAATAACATATTTTAAAACTCAAAAACTCCATTTTTGATATTTTTCATAAAAATCAACACTGTGATTTTGTTATTCAACCAAAACAGAAATTTTAAAGCATCATAATTATGTTTTTACATACTCTATCAATTCTAACAATCAATTTATCCATTTAACAACAATTAAAACCTTAATTTCTATTTTAAAATAGCCATATTCATACATATTGTCATATGAACACTCTGTAATATATTTTCTTCCACAAAACACATATATGCATGAACTAATTTCTCTATAATCATATATAAGTTCATAGAACAACCATATAATCAATAATCATGCCAAACCATATACATAACAACAATTTATCTTTTATAAAATTTTCACAGACTTTTTGGGAAGAAGAAAACTAAATTTTTAAAGAAAGAACTAGAGCTCCTACCTTGGATTATGAAAGATGATGACACTATCCCTTTTTCTCCAAATCTTTTCTCCAAAACCTGTAAAATTCTCTTAATTCTCTCAATTTTTCTCTTAGTTTTCTTCTTTTCTTCTTCTTCTTCCTCTGAGTTTTTCTCTTTTTCTCTCCTTTCTCTCTCCTCTAATCTTACGTAAAATATTATAACGCATATAAGATATAATTATAATAATTATATAATATAAGTACTGACATAAGTTATGTCAGTTACATAAGTTTTAAAAATCAAAAGCCTTAAGGCTTGTTTGGCTAGCATAATAAAAATAACCCATTAATCCTTACACCTTGTTTGGTAAACTGAATTAAAACAAATTGATTAATCCTTATACCTTGTTTGACAAAACTAAATTAAACCATTTTTTTTATTTATTTTAATAACTCCTTTATAGCAAGGTTATTAGCCACACCTTTATTAAATTAATAAATCAATTAAACATTAATCTATTAAATTACTTTAACACATAAACAATTATAATTCTTTTTACAATTATAATTTCATTTAATCAACTAATATTTCAAACTACAATTTCTCATTTAAATATTATTATTTATTTAAAATCATTATAAGCTCTCTAGCTTATTAAGTTAAACTCCATTATTATAAAATCTCATAATAATTAATTTATTTAGCTCCTTAATTATTTACTCAACAAATAATTAATTAAATCACATCAACTCAAATTGCCATATAATTCAATAAATATTTAATATTACCAATAAATATTTAATATTTAATATTTAATTATTTATTCAACAAATAATTAAATAAACCACATCACTCAAATTGAACAATTATTTATTCAACAATAACATATCCAATAAATATTTATATAAACCAATAAATATTTATAACTTACATCTAAAAAAAAATATGGAATGCTACATCATTCCCCTCTTAAAAGGATTCTGTCCTCAGAATCACAACTCAAACAACACATTCGCTACATTCTTCCCTACTTACAAAGATTCTGTCCTCAGAATCGAAGACACAGATTAAACAAATAACTCAGGGTATTCTTTCAACATTTTCTCTTCGAGTTCCCACGTTGCTTCTTCAGCGTTGTGGTTTCTCCATATCACCTTCACAGAAGGTATCACTTTATTCCTGAGCACTTGTTCTTTCCTATCGACTATCTGGATAGGAACCTCTTCATAAGACAAATCTTTCTCGAACTGCAACGGTTCGTACTCGATTACGTGCTTGTAATCGGGTTTATATGGTCGTAACACTGAAATGTGAAAAACATTATGAATATTTTCCAACCCTGGAGGTAGAGCTACCTCATAAGCTACCTCTCCAACTTTTCGCAGTACTTCAAAGGGTCCAATAAACCTCGGACTTAGTTTTCCCTTCTTACCGAAACGAATTTCCCCTTCCAAGGAGAAACTTTTAGGAATACATAGCTTCCTACGTCAAATGCACGATCTTGCCTGTGTTGGTCAGCATACTTCTTCTGTCGGTCTTGAGCTGCTACCAATCTTATCCTGATGAGTTTGATAACTTCAGCGGTTTGTTGCACTAATTCTGGTCCTAACAGTTGACGTTCACCAACTTCATCCCAGTACAGTGGAGTTCTGCACTTTCTGCCGTATAACGCTTCGTAAGGCGGCATGCCGATGCTTACGTGATAACTATTATTGTAGGCAAATTCCACCAACGGTAATTGCTCTTCCCAGCTTCCTTTGAAATCCATGACGCATGCTCTCAACATATCTTCTAATGTCTGGATCGTTCGTTCGCTTTGGCCATCTGTTTGCGGATGATATGCCGTACTCATTCGCAACTGTGTTCCCATACATTCTTGTAGTCTCTTCCAGAAGTTTGATGTGAACCTCGGATCTCTGTCTGACACAATTGACACTGGAACTCCATGTCTTGCAACGATCTCTTTAATATATAGTTTTGCCAGCTGATCAAGATTGAATCTAATCTTTATTGGCAAAAAGTGTGCTGATTTTGTCAGTCTGTCTACTATTACCCAAATCGCATCGTATCCTTTCTGAGTAGTTGGAAGACCCACCACAAAATCCATCGTGATATGCTCCCATTTCCATTCCGGTATTTCCAACGGTTGAAGCAATCCGCTGGGTCTTTGATGTTCGGCTTTTACTCTCTGACATGTTAAGCACTTCGCTACATTCTGCGACGTCCCTTTTCATATTTGGCCACCAAAAATGTCGGCGCAAATCTTGATACATTTTCGTGCTCCCTGGATGAATTGAATATTTTGAGCTATGAGCTTCGATCAAAATTTCTTCTTTCAGTTCTGGTGCTGCTGGAACCCAGATCCTTCCTTCAAACCGTAGTAACCCTTCGGTGTCGATCTTGTATTTTACATCACCGCCTTCAATCAAATTCTCTTTGATTTTCGCACACTCTTCGTCTTGTAGTTGGGCACTCTTCACTTTGTCCATTAAAGTTGGACCAGCTTCTATTTGAAATAATTGTTCGTTAGATTCCTTTGGAAATTTGATCTCCAACTCCAGTTTTGTCATTGCTGAAATGAGCTCCTCCTGAGTTGTAATCAGCTCAACTTCTCCCTACCTTTCCTGCTTAAAGCATCAGCTACCACATTCGCTTTGCCCGGATGATAAAAGATCTCACAATCGTAATCTTTTATCAGTTCTATCCACCTTTTCTGACGCAGGTTCAAATCTTTCTGAGTGAAAATATACTTCAGACTTTTGTGGTCTGTGTAGATCTCACATTTCTCTCCATAAAGTTAGCGTCTCCATATCTTCAGAGCAAACACAACTGCAGCCAATTCCAAATCATGAGTCGGATACCCTTTCTCATAATCTTTCAATTGTCTTGATGCATACGCAATAACTTTGCCATTCTGCATAAGAACACAACCTAACCCTTTGTGTGAGGCATCACTATATACCACAAAATTTTCTGTATTATCTGGCAGGGTTAACACAGGTGCCATACTTATTCTTCAAATCTTGGAAGCTCTCTTCACATTTCTCCGTCCACACGAATTTCACAGCTTTTCGTGTCAAGTTTGTTAACGGAGTGGCTATCTTAGAAAAATCTTGTATAAATCTTCTATAATAACCGGCCAGCCCCAAGAAACTCCTCACCTCCGAAGGTGTTCTTGGTTGTTCCCAATTGATTACAGCTTCCACTTTCGATGGATCTACTGAAATTCTATCTTTGTCAATCACATGACCCAAAAATTGTACACGGTCGAGCCAAAATTCACACTTAGTGAATTTCGCGTATAACTTTTCCTTTCTTAGTGTCTCCAATGTCAGACGTAAATGTTCCACGTGTTCTTCTTGAGTTTTGGAATACACCAGAATGTCGTCGATAAACACCACTACGAACTTGTCTAAAAATGGTTTAAATACCCTGTTCATCAAATCCATGAACGCGGCAGGGGCATTTGTTAAACCAAAAGACATCACCAGAAACTTGTAATGTCCATACCGAGTTCTGAATGCCGTTCGTGGTATATCCTCCTTCCTCACTTTCAACTGGTGATACCCACTTCTCAAATCAATTTTCGAAAAGTATTTAGCACCCTTCAACTGGTCAAACAAGTCATCTATTCTTGGCAACGGGTATTTGTTTTTAATAGTGACTTTGTTTAACTCCCTGTAATCAATGCAAAGACGCATTGACCCGTCCTTCTTCTTCACGAATAAAACTGGCACTCCCCACGGCGATACACTTGGTTGAATATACTTCTTGTCTAGCAGTTCTTGCAACTGTACCATCAGTTCCTTCATTTCTACCGGAGCCATTCTGTACGGAGCCTTTGATATCGGTGCTGTTCCCGGCACAAAGTCGATCACGAATTCAATTTCTCTATCCGGCGGAAGTCCTGGCAAATCTTCTGGAAACACGTCTTCAAATTCTCTCACTACCGGTATTTCTTCTAATTTCACACCTTTCTTCTGAGTATCGACTATGTAAGCTAAATAGCCCACACAACCTTGACTCAACAACTTCTTGGCCTGCATAGTCGTCAGACATTTCATTTGTCTTGGCGACTTGCTACCATAAAATACTACCTTTGACGGAGTCATAAGGTTTACACACTTCTTTTGGCAGTCAATTACTGCTCCATAATTGAACAACCAATCCATTCCCAAAATTACATTAAATTCCCCGAGTCTAATCGGAATCAAATCTACTAACAAGATATTCCCCTTAATGTTTACCCTACAGTTCTTGTAAACGAACCTAACAGGGATTATTTCCTTATTCGCAATTTCTATGTTCAAAGGAAAATTCAGTTCTTCTCTAGGCAATTCTAACCTCTTGGCAAATTTATCAGATATAAACGAGCAAGTAGCACCCGAATCAAATAATACATATGCATTAATATCATTGATTGGGATAATACCTGACACCACATCTTTTGATTGCACATCATCTTGCACAGTCATGTTGAAGGTTCTGGCTGTGGGTTTGTTTGATGCTGCAGGCCCTGTAATGGCCCATGTACTTCCATTGTTACCTCCATTGCTTCTGGTTGTCCCTCCCTCCTTCTTCTTAGGGCATTCACGAGCAAAATGATCCTTAGATCCGCACGTGAAGCACGCCTTCTTCTTTGATTGAGTGCAATTTGGGGCGATGTGACCCTCCTGGCCACAATTGTAGCAAACTCGTTTCCCCATCAAGCACGCACCCTTGTGAAATTTCCCGCATGTCGCACATGCTTCAAACTTTTTGTTTTGCTGGTTACCCTGCTGGTTTCCAGTACCCATACTTCCATTCCACTTTCTCTTCAAGTTGTTGTTGTTGCTGTTGCTGTTGCTATTTCCACTGCTGCCACCTCCATTCTTCATTTCATTCTCATTCTTCTTCTTCTTTTGTTCCTGGTTGAATTTGGTCACCGCCTCTCCTCCACCTTCAGCGAGTATTGCTTTCTCCATTACTGCTGCAAATGTCTTCAACTGGAACAGGGAAACCCTACTGTACAGCCAGGGCTTCAGTCCCTGTTCAAACCTCTTCGCTTTGCGTTCGTCTGTGCTAACCTGATATGGCGCAAACCTTGCCAACTCGTTGAATTTTGTGGCATACTCGGATACCGTCATCGTCCCTTGCTTCAGCTCCAGAAACTGTACTTCCAGCTGACTCTTTGAACTCTCCGGGAAATAGGTCTCGAAGAACAGTTCCTTGAACCTATCCCAGGTCATCACTCCTGGCCCTTCCCGAGTTTTATTGGCTTGCCACCAATAACTAGCTTCTGCTTTCAACATGAAAGTTGCGAAAGCAGTCTTCTGCTCATCCCCTACCCTAGCGACATCGAACACCTTCTCTATTTCCATAATCTAGGTTTGTGCTTCGACTGGATTCATGGACCCACGGAATTCAGGTGGTCCAACCGCCTTGAAATCGTTAAACGTTGAGCCTTGGTTTTGAGGTTGATTCTGCAACGCTCCTGTCAATAGTGCCACTAGTTGTTGAACGGGATTCGCATCAACATTGTCGTTAGCTTCTTCAGTGGTTCTCTGTCGTGTTGGTTGACGTCTGGGAGGCATTTTCTGTTAAAGAAAACATCTATTAGACCATTACTCAACTTTTTTTACGTATTTCTAATTAATTTGCCTCAACAAAGAAATAATCACATAGCACATAACACTTTGAATAAAATAATAACTTTTATTTATTCATAACTTTTTGAAAACATAACACAATAGCATCTCTGCTATCTACATCCTTTCCTGAACTACAAAAGTTTCAGGACAGCGCCATTATTATCATATCCCATGGTTACTTAACACTAGGGATTTACACATTATTTAATACATATTACGTGCATTACAGGCACACTTTCTACGATGATCTATTAAGATACTTCTTAGCCCTATCACGTTCTTCCTCCATGACTCGAAACATCGTTCTTCGATCTAACACAAATGATGGCAGCGTCTCGAACTGAATCGGATATCCCATAACTCGATCTTGAGCTCGATTAATTGCGGTGTCGAATACTTTGTCCATTTCTTCCATCTTCATCCTTTTTGCCTGTGAACTCCTTACTGCTCTTCCAGTTCGTTGATAAGCTTTTTCGTATGCATCTTCAGCTCTTGCCCTCTTAGCCGCTTCTTCTCTCAGCCTGCTCTTTAGTTCAGCAACCATCTCGATCAATTGTTCCTTCTCTCCTTCAGTCTGTGTTAGTTTCTCCTCGGCGTTTGTCAGTCGTTCATCACGATCCTGGATCTCGCCGTCTTTTTGTGTAATTGTAGTCTGTTGTTCAGCTACTATCTCCTGCAACTCCTCCACTGTATCTTGTAGTTCCACGTTAAGTTCGTGCACTTCATCATATACACGGCCAGCTATCGAGTTAAGCGAAATCCTTTCCTCCTCATCCTCGTCATCCTCATCCTCCTGGGGTAACTCAATGGGATCCTCCTCGTCTGTCTCCACATCATCATCCTCATCCTCAACTACTGTGACCAACGGGGTTGACTCCCGTGGCAATTGTTGTTCCCAAACTACCTGAACATCGCGAGGTTCCTCCTCTATAGGCATTTGAGGTCCCTCATCCCTAGCCTGACTGGATTCTCCGACATTAGTCATCCTGACAACAAAATTTTAAAGTTTTAGTTATTAATCATTCTACTTGACACTCGCGAGCACATAAGTTATAAACACATAAGCACATAAGTGTTTTATTACTTCTTTCTTAAAACTCGATAAGAGTTAACTCCACTATCTTTTCAAAAAGTTACTTCCTAAGGCTTTTTCCCCCACCTAAGGTTCATAACCTAAGGCTCTGATACCAACCTGTGACACCCGCCAAATCCCGGTACTTCATTACCTCAAGATTTGGTGTTCACGTAATCAAAACATTCATTTCTAACTACCCAATCATAATATAATGGAATAATAAAAGAAAACCTGCCCATACAGGATTAAACTTAAATAAAAGAAATCTCCCAGGTTATCTAACCTTTACAAACATTCATTCATTCATGCGGAATAATTAAAATAACATTCATTACAATCTTTAAACAAGTCTGAAAATAAACTATTCAATCTATTACAGGTCTTCAACATTGTTTCATCTTTCCTTTCCCTTTACTGGTGCTAGGTACATCACCAGTTTCAACCTTAGCTGTAAGAAATTTTACAGGCAAGAGTGAGCAAACAAAGCCCACTTGAAATAACAATAAGTAAATCTTTAAACTTTACATCATTTGCCAATATTAGGCTCAATAGAACTGAACAATATATTCTATTAACTTTCTGAAAATTATAACATTCACTGAGGGTCTAATGACCACGAATCATGTCCACAGTTATAAGTAATCTTTCAACTTTAACTTTAACAGTCATAAGACTATAAGGACTCCACGTACTTAGGGGGATCAACCCTTCGTACAATGTATTGTGCACAATCATTTCAACGCTAAGCGTAAACCTCTATTAAAAGAGTTGTTCATCTCAGTATTTAGAATACAAGTCCGCACCAAAGTAAGTTTGGTTTGGATAAGCTTTCAAGGTAATTTGGAGTTCAACGGACATCAAATAAGGATTAGTTGAATACAAGATAATAACACTATGTTATTGAACGATCATACTAAATAAACATTTCGTTCTAAGTTCATGCTTTAGGAATAAGCTAATAGCATAACAATTGAATAATTTATCATACCTTGCTTTGAACAACATTAAGCTAAGGTTACATTTTAGAATTTAATATCAAGCATGCACAACAAATAATAACTTGAATGATAACTAAAGGTACTTGCATGCTAATATAACTAATTTAGAGTTAAGAAAACTTGTACAATTATAAAAGTAGAGTTAGAGAACTTGCATAAGTATAACATAACAGTGAAAAGTAACCTTGCTGAATAATAAAGTAGCAAAGGTTAGGGAACTTACATAAGTATAACATAACAGTGAAAAGTAACCTTGCTGAATAATAAAGTAGCAAAGGTTAGGGAACTTGCCTCGCGTGTAGGTTAAACAATTACTATTCACGTTCACCCCAAGTCCTACACATACCATATGCATTGACAATACACATTAGTTACACTAACATTACATTTATGAGTTCCTTTATTACTCTTAGTATAGCTACTAACTAAGTTTAAGTTTAAACAACAACACATCTTTCATGAACATTACTTTTTTAGCTTTATTCCAACTACTTAAATGATCATGCCATTGCACCACGTGTACATTAACAACTTAATACAACATCCTAATACATGTTCAACATGTTATCATTAAGTTATACTAATACCCAAAGGGTTGCACTTGAATTCGTGCATCCCGACGCCCTCCGATTGGCTCCAAATACACAATAGTCCTAAAGATGGCCATTTTGACAACTGTTACAGACCTCAAATTAAAAAACATAAAGAATAAAAGTTGTAGGTATACTCTTGCTCTTTCCGAATCATCTTGAATTACCTAAATCGGAGTTCGTATGAAAAAGTTATGGCCGTTTTACTACAGGTGGCCAAAACTGCCCAACTAGGCCACTTTTCCGGCGCCGGGGCGCGGAACAGTGGCGCTGGGGCGCGAGCTACGGTGCTGGGGCGCGAGCATCAGCGCTGGGGCGCGAGCATCAGCGCTGGGCGAGAGCTACAGGCCCATTTTTGACGCTGGGGCGCGAACCTTGGCGCCAGGTCGCGAGATTTGGCGCTGGGGCGTGAATTTTGACGCTGGGGCGCCGAAACTCACAGAAACCAACGACAAACAACTAAATTTTCTTTCTATAACTTCAATTCCAACACTAATTGACATGAATAACTAATACAAATTACACATAAACTTCACCGAGCATATAAATACTAAATTAACACAACTTAAACCATAATTTTAGAAAATTAAATACTAGAATAACATATTTTAAAACTCAAAAACTCCATTTTTGATATTTTTCATAAAAATTAACACTGTGATTTTGTTATTCAACCAAAACAGAAATTTTAAAGCATCATAATTATGTTTTTACATACTCTATCAATTCTAACAATCAATTTATCCATTTAACAACAATTAAAACCTTAATTTCTATTTTAAAATAGCCATATTCATACATATTGTCATATGAACACTCTGTAATATATTTTCTTCCACAAAACACATATATGCATGAACTAATTTCTCTATAATCATATATAAGTTCATAGAACAACCATATAATCAATAATCATGCCAAACCATATACATAACAACAATTTATCTTTTATAAAATTTTCACAGACTTTTTGGGAAGAAGAAAACTAAATTTTTAAAGAAAGAACTAGAGCTCCTACCTTGGATTATGAAAGATGATGACACTATCCCTTTTTCTCCAAATCTTTTCTCCAAAACCGGTAAAATTCTCTTAATTCTCTCAATTTTTCTCTTAGTTTTCTTCTTTTCTTCTTCTTCTTCCTCTGAGTTTTTCTCTTTTTCTCTCCTTTCTCTCTCCTCTAATCTTACGTAAAATATTATAACGCATATAAGATATAATTATAATAATTATATAATATAAGTACTGACATAAGTTATGTCAGTTACATAAGTTTTAAAAATCAAAAGCCTTAAGGCTTGTTTGGCTAGCATAATAAAAATAACACATTAATCCTTACACCTTGTTTGGTAAACTGAATTAAAACAAATTGATTAATCCTTATACCTTGTTTGACAAAACTAAATTAAACCATTTTTATTTATTTATTTTAATAACTCCTTTATAGCAAGGTTATTAGCCACACCTTTATTAAATTAATAAATCAATTAAACATTAATCTATTAAATTACTTTAACACATAAACAATTATAATTCTTTTTACAATTATAATTTCATTTAATCAACTATTATTTCAAACTACAATTTCTCATTTAAATATTATTATTTATTTAAAATCATTATAAGCTCTCTAGCTTATTAAATTAAACTCCATTATTATAAAATCTCATAATAATTAATTTATTTAGCTCCTTAATTATTTACTCAACAAATAATTAATTAAATCACATCAACTCAAATTGTCATATAATTCAATAAATATTTAATATTACCAATAAATATTTAATATTTAATATTTAATTATTTATTCAACAAATAATTAAATAAACCACATCACTCAAATTGAACAATTATTTATTCAACAATAACATATCCAATAAATATTTATATAAACCAATAAATATTTATAACTTACATCTAAAAAAAATATGGAATGTTACAGTATTAACACACAGCCTAGTCCTCTATGCGACGCATCACTATACACCACAAATCCTCTCGTATCATCTGGTAATGATAATACAGTCACCTCACTCAATCTCTTTTTCAGCTCTTGGAAACTCTCCTCGCACTTGTCTGTCCACACAAATTTCCCCGTCTTCCTCGTTAAAGTGATCAACGGGGTTGCTATCTTAGAAAAATACTGGATAAATCTTCGATTATACCCAGCTAACCCTAAGAAACTTCTTACTTCGGTTGGCGTCTTCGGTTGGTCCCTATTACTCACTGCTTCTACTTTCATAGGGTTTACTTAAATTCCATCCTTATCCACCAAGTGTCCTAAGAATTGAACTTTATCCGTCCAAAATTAACACTTAGAAAATTTCGCATACAACTTCTCTTTTCTTAGTGTTTCCAAAACCATCTTCAGATGTTCGGCATGTTCTTCTTCCATTTTTGAGTAGATTAGTATATCATTGATGAAAACTACTACGAATTTATCTAAGAATGGCTTGAAGAATTGGTTCATCAAATCCATAAATGTTTTCGGAGCATTCGTCAACCCGAATGACATTACCAAAAATTCAAAATGTCCGTAACGAGTTCGAAATGCCGTCTTTGATATATCCTCTTCCCTTACCTTCAACTGGTGATAACTCGTTCATAAATTTATCTTCAAGAAACACTTGGCTCCCTTCAGTTGGTCGAAAAGATTGTCTATCCTTGGTAATGGATATCTATTCTTAATTGTCACTCTATTTAATTCTAAATAATCGATTCAGAGCCTCATCGATCCATCATTCTTCTTTACAAACAACATGGGTGCTCCCCAAGGAAACACACTCAGTCATATATAACCCTTATCAAGCAACTCTTGCTATTGTATCATCAATTCCTTCATTTCTACTAGCGCCATACGGTATGGGGTTTTTGAAATCGGTGCAGTTCCCGGTGCCAGGTCTATTACGAATTTGATTTCTCTGTCTAGTGGAAGACTAGGCAGATCATCCGAAAATACATCTTGAAATTCTCTTACTACAGATATATACTTAATTTCTACTCCCTTTTTCTGAGTGTCAACAATATACACTAAGTAACCTACACATCCTTTTCTTATAAATCTCTTGGCATGCATCATCGTAAGACAACATGATTGCTTAAGCGATGAGCTACCATAAATCACCACCTTAGACTTATTTGGAGTTTGAAGGTTCACACTTTTATTCTGATAGTTAATTACCGTGGCATGGTTATACAACTAATCCATTCCCAATATTACATCAAACTCTCCCAATCTTATCGGGATCAGGTCTACACTTAATTCATGACCTTTAATATTTCTACGACAATTTTGGTAAATATACTCTACAGGGATTACTTCCTTATTCTCTGTGACACCCCGAAAAATCGGATTGTCCAGAATTTAAGTTTAAAAATTAGTTATTAATAAAATGAATTTTTATTAATACAATTTTATGCTATGTGTTTATTGATCGTTCTATAACCTAGAATGATTATTAATCGGGAGGATTCTGGCTAGGAGGTAGACTGAACGAGTAAGAATTTTCAAGACGAAAACTAAAGTTTTTTGGGAACAAAATATTTTTCGGGGGAAAAGATGAAATAGGCACTATTCATTCGTTTCTGCTCAGAGATTTATTTTGAATTTTCGAGAAACGCATAATGATAGAATTCTAAGACGAGATGGAATATTCAATAATATTTCAGTTATGGCAAAAACGAAGTTTTCACCGACGGACTTAAAACCTAAGGGTTAGGAGAAGTAAGTTCTGATAATTTTATGATTTCGTATAATAATTAGAGTTATTATGTGTGAGAAATACGAGTATAATACTAGTTATTATATGAGTGTAGTACGAAGATTAGTACGATGTATAATACGAATATCGTACGAATGATATACGAAGAGAATACGAGAATGGAATGCTTAGAATACGATTAGTCTAAATGGACTCTGAGTTCATGGACTTTGTAGAATCCAATTGGACTTGGATTATATCAAGCCCAATGGAATGTGTAATCAAGCCCAGGGTAGGCCCAGTAAGAATTAATATAAGGCCCAATGTTAGATTTAATTAAGCCCGATCTAAGAAAATAAACCGCGGATCGAACCGATGGGTCATCTGATTGGTAAAACCCATGGGGCAACCCATGGGGGGGACTCATGGGCATAAGGGGCGGCCACTTGGCCACCAAGTATGGGTGGTGGCCAAGTAAACTTGGTGGCTAAGCCATGAATAGTAAGTAGGTGGGGTGAAATGACTAAAATGCCCCTAGCCTTGGTTTTCTATATAAACAAGCCTTAAGCTCATTTGTTTGGTTTGAAATTTCAACCAACACTTGAGAGAGAGAGAGAGAGAGTTCAGATGAAGAGGGAGAGAATGAGGAAAAGCTAGCCCGAGTGCACGCTTTGTCCGACGGAAGGAGATTACAGAAGAACGGTAATCCGAACCCTATTTTCTTCTAATTTTCTTTAAGTTTAATATGTTCAAAAACATAACTTAATGAAGATAAGAGGTAGATGAAATTAAGAATGAATTCATATGGTTGAAATCATGAGAAAACAAAGAAATAAGAATTAAGAATTTAGTTTATAAATTTCTTAAGGAAGTATAAGATTCGTGAGGATTTTGAGTGATCCGAATGAATCTTATGAATGAGCAGGTCAAATAAGTAAGGAATGATGTTCTATAACATCAAATTCTAAGAAAAAGTAAAATCGTAATCAAAATATCGATTAAAAATGAACATCGAACGAAGAACGTGAAGAACGCGAAGAACGTTGTTGATGGACAAATTTAAAATCATCGTATGATAATTGTTGTTGATGGACAAGTTTAAAACCATCGCGTATAAGTTAGTTGCTTATTGCTTGGTTAGGAACGTTAGAAACGATCTTGAAGAACAGATTAGAACTTAGCTATAACGAAGTTATGGAGAAAATTTCGTAAAAGAATAACGAGAATTAGAAAGTTAGTAAATGAACCCGAACGTGTAGGATTTCATAAGAATGTAAGAAGACGTATAAAATGTGAGTCGTGGACTCAAGAATGATCGAATTTTGAGTCTGGATGACTGAATTACGGACAAACGAATGAAGAACGTTAATAACGTAAATACGAACGAAGAGTGAAGATTAAGCCAATTGAATGGCAACTTAATAGATTCAGAACGTTAATAACGTAAGTACGTAAAATAAGGAAGAGAATGGCTTTGGAATGACCTCATTCTGAGTTATAACGAAGAAGTTATGAGATTTCGAAATTAGAGTCTCAAGTTTGTAAAAGACTTAGAAAATTTTTCTAGGTTTCATGCTTGGCGCTGCAGCGCTAATCTTGCCTTGGGGGCCGACACCGCAGCACGAGCTCAGGCCATCAGTTACTGCTAACTCGCGTCGCAACACGAGTCTTAGTGAAGAGAGTGGCGCCGCAGCGCCGGTGCAGGGCAATGCCTAGTAATGAGATTTTTATTGCTCGATTACTGGGGGATGTACAAGAAAGAAATATGAACTTGTAGTTCAACTAATGTAACACTTAATTAAGTGTATTAAACCTTTAATGAAGGTGGAACAAAAAGATTAAACGAGATTAAACGACAAAGAATGTAGATGTGGGGTTACGGAACCGATGTCCGGGGACCGTAGTCGCGATAAACGAACATGGGGAATTACTTCAATTGAGATTCCTTAGACCAACGATGAGGGTAATGAATAACATTTTGATGCTATGTCATGGTAATGGGGGGTGAATGTAAAGCGTATAGACGCTATGAATGTGACACCCCCAAATCCAGGTTACCTGACCATCGAGTTTGGTGTTCATGATCCACAATATAATATCATTTAACTACCCATTCATATATAAATAGGAATACATAAGTCATTAACATAAGTTGTTAATACATAAGTCCTAGGTTTGCTAACCTTAAATTTACAAACATACCCCTTACCTTAACAAAAAGGGTTTACAATACAACATAATAATAATAATGTTCATAACACTATTCCAGCATCTTGCCTTTGCCTTTGTTCTTCTTTGACCCGCTGGCCTCTTCGTTCCTAGCTAAAATGTTTTATTTATAGCAAGGATGAGCAACTAGTTTGCCCCGCAAGTTAAGACATACAATAAATGTATACGAATCAATAAGAACAGACTATCTATTGATAGATTGAAACCAAAGTTCGGTGAACTTTGAAATAGCTGAACAAATCGTTATTCAATAACAACTCTTCTCCTATTCTAGGCAACGCAATAATCTGATAATGAAAGAGTACAACGCTTTCAAAGTTTCTACGATATTCTATTGAATAATCAAGAATTAATTCTACGCAATAGCAAAGTGGAATGTTTTCTAGATTTATGCTGAGTGATCACACTAGATCTAGAACTTCTCTTCTCGAGTAACTATCAAAGATTGGACTTTGATATACCCAGGTGTATCAGATAACCATAAAGATTAAATCATACCCCTTTACAAGTACTTAGAGCCGGCCAACTCCTTGTACCCTATATTATGCATAATACTTAACAGCGCGCAATGGTCGAATATACGACCTAAAATGTTCCCTTTATATAAAAGGTTGTCCTTCTCAGTCTCAGAATCAAGATTTTGATTTAACAATGAAATACTGTGATTTCAAATTCTATCTACTTATCGATCTAGCCGAAACAATTGGCATCGATCTATCAATAACAATTGATTTCTCTTCTCGTATTTATCAAGTTCTAACAATTATTCGTCTAGCCAGTATAATTAGCTAAGACATTTCTCAATATAATTTGGCAATAAACAAGAATTATCTGTACTGTCAATATTAGTTTTTGCAGATATAAATATCCAACAACAGTAATTCTACGAATATATATTTTTTGAATCAGTAATTCAATTTGAATTTTAATCATGCACTAACTGCGAATAATCAACAATAAATTCCCTGGACATGGTAAAATTATCAATAATTAACCATTAAAATAATAGAATGAATATAACTTAAGGTTGGGTTAGGAAACTTGCCTTTCACGTTGATTACAGCTACACAATATAATTAACTGCGTTCGTAAGACCTATAATTAACAATGTCGGTCTCACAATTAGCATAATCATTTATAACACGTAACACTGTATTCTACAGTCAAACTTCTCCTAGACACATTACCGCATAGCCACATTAGTGTTTCTAACCTATATAAACACTTATCCAGTCTAACTATTTCGGTCTGGTTAGACCTCGGTCCATTCTCGGTGTTCTGGTTACCCTATCCGATAATTAACATATTGATTGTCAATTAAACTTAGTAGAAGCTTTAATATTATTTTAGATAAGTCAAATATCGTTTATAATATTTTTCGGAAGCTTTTAATAATTTATAAACAATTATTATAATTTATAATAATTTTTCAAACACTTAAAATCATTTTTAAATGATTTAATTATTAAATAATCTTATCATTATTAATATTTAATAATATTATACTTGTCAAAATATTAAAGTTATTATTAATAACTTAAAATATTTTTAAATCATCAATATTCTACTAAAATAATTTTTAAAGTAATTAAAATTATTTTTAAATCATCACCATTAATATTTAAATATTAATGTAATTATTATCCAAACATTGAAAGTCATTAATTATAACTTAAAATATTTTTAAAATATTTTTCTCATTTTTAAATAATTTTTAAATCAATAAAATTATTTTTAATTCATTTATTTAATATCATAATTAAATAAATCTAATATCATTAATATTAATTTATTAATGAGAATTCCCCAAAAATATTGAAAATTATATTTTATAATTTAAAATATTTTCTAACACTTTATTCTTATTTAAAATAACTTTTAAATCAATAAAATCATTTTTTTCTTATTTATTTAAGTTAATAAATAAATAAATCTAATATCATTAATATTAATTTATTAATGAAATTTCTCCAAAAATATTAAAAATTATATTTTATAATTTAAAATATTTTTAAATACATTAGTCTTATTTAAAGTGATTTTTCATAATATTAAATTATTTTTCTCTAATTTATTTAATACACTAACTAAATAAATTAAATACTTTTAATATTTAAATAATTATAAATATTAAAGACAAATATTCCAATTGGTCAGAAATTATTTTTCATAATTTAAAATAATTTTTAAAACCATTTTCGGTAATTTTTAGAATTTATTTCTATTTTTTTATTAATTTCCGGAATAATAGAAATTAAAAGATAATTAATCCGTCGCTGTAGGTCTTTAGCGACGGAAAGCGTCGCTGTTGGTGTTCTTGAGCTCAAGAACACTGACAGCTTCGTGTTTCTAGGGTCACGTTTGACCACGATTAATTCTCTGTGTATTGCGTTTCTGGGCTATCTTGAACCGTGATTGTGTAGTGTTTATGTAATACTACAACTATTAATCATTAACAGAATCATAACGTAACAACACAGCAAGATCAGGCCCTTCCAAATGGCTGTCAGACGGCTCCTGGGCTTTCTGGGTAACCCAGAAACTCAGGCAGCTTTAGGTGACCATTTTCCGGCCCAAATTAATACAGGTTCTAATACTTGTGTTGGTGGTTTTAGGGTTCACATCTATAGTCTACATATCAAGTAATATTTTTATAGTAACATCACAGTTAAACAACATCTCAATCTCCAAAATCAGTACGGTCAAAGTGTGTCAGAAGGCTTGTTCATACACTTTCTGGAATTTTCAGAAAAGTGATTCATGATCAGATGGGCTATTTTGACCACCCGTTAAACTCAATTCTTTTGATGTTTATAGAATCTAAAGGTATTTACTTGGAGTCCATATTACAGGCTACAACATGTATACAACAACAATAACAAACAACATAACATATGTCAGATCCAGACCTTCAAAGATCTTGTCAGACCCATATTTGGACTTTCTAGGTTACCCAGATTTTTCTTCGGTCAAGCCCGGTCAACGGGTTTTGACTGTTAATAACTCCTGATCCCAACATCAAATAGCTCTGATTTCACTTTCAGAGTAAAGACCACATACAAGGCTACATATTACAACTTGAAAACAACAAAAATCATATACGAGTAAGGATTGGTGGCCACTGAAGAACAGATTTTTAAAACTTGCATTTTTACTGACTTTGATGCTATGGATCCATCATGGATCAACATATAACAACTAAAAACATATTATAACATAAGATTAAACACTAAAACACAAAAATTTTCTAAGCAACAAAGATCAAAATTTAAAATTTGATTTATACCTTCTAGCTTTCAATTCTTGATCTAAGTTCTCCAATATTTTATTGATTGATCAAGGGAAGAAATTAGGATTGATCTATCTTAAGAAATTCGAAGCTTTAGAGAGAGAGGGGGGGAGTTGGTGAGAGCAAATGAGCAAAATGGCAATTTTTGTGACTTTTCTCTCTCTTGAATCTATATATATTATCCTTGTATTGCTGCTAGATCTGCCAAATTCGGCTGAGAGCTGATATTTTGTGTCACACAAGTCAATATAGTAGTTGAACAACTAAAGTGGCTAGCATTTTTACAAGTTAACAATTAAAGAAAATAAAAAGGGCATTTTTGTCATTTGATAAATACATTTAAAGGCATTCTTGACATTTATTCAAACCCTTAGGATTTAGGATTTGGGTTAGGGTTTGGGGTTTGGACCCTTTAGGGTTTAGGGTTTAAACCTTTTAGATTAGCAATTTAATTTTCAAAATTTTCAAATTTCGGTTTCCAAAATAGAAAATTAATAATTCTAAATTACAATTAGGATTCGATAATTATATTAATATTTCCTAATCATAAAATTCAATCTTACTAATTAGGATTTATATTCCTAATTAAAATTGCTTAAATTAGCAATTAGGGTCAAAATGATCATTAGGGTTTATAACCCACGAATTAGGCTTTTAATTAGAAAAATAAATTTTCTAAATTACAATTAGCTTTTGTAAAATAGAAATTAAGGTAACTAAAATATAATTAGGGTTTTCTAATCATATTTAAGTTTAATACCCACATTAGACTTGCCAATTAGAATTAGGGTTTCCTAATTTAGGGTTTAGAATTCCCGAATATGAAATTAGGGTTTTTCGGCTTTCGATTAGGGTTTCTAACGGTACATTATGATTTTTAATCCTGAGATTAGGGTTTCTAATCTCTTATTAGAGTTTATAATTTTTAAACTTTATCCGATCAATCATTGATAAAAAATTCTATACGGTACAAACACGTACTCAATAATATAATTATTTTAATTATATTTTCTATCGAATCCCTTTCCAGAAATTAGGGTTAGGGTTTCTAAAGCTGTTAAGCACAACTCTACTCTAAATTTATTAGTCAATACCCAAATTGACTTTCTCGAGACTCGTATCACAGATACTTGTCACAAAATTGATAATTAATATTAATTACAAAAAAATTATTTGCAAATTTTTGATTATTCGAAATCTCGGGTTATCACATTCACCCCTCCTTAAAAGGATTTCGTCCTCGGAATCACCGCTTTCTTATTCTGTACAATCTTTTAAAGTTGTATCATCAATTCATTTTTATCAACACAATAATAAATTGTGACTCAAATTCTAACCCGTAACTTGAATCTATAAAAGAAAACAGTTCACAGAATTATCCAACTCATATTACTCGTGTAATTAAATTTCTAAACGAAATCATTACCTGCTGCCACCTCCTGAGTAGCCACTGCATCCTGCGCCGTCATGTTGAATGCACGGGCTGATGGTCTTCCTGGCTGTGCAGGTCCTCGAATCGCCAAGGTTCCGCCACCGGGTCCCTTGTTGACACTTTCCTTTTCCGCATTTTTTTCGGACAGTTCCGTACGATATGGTCAGTTGATCCGCATCCAAAACAACCTTGAATTTTCTTCGGACTGGGACAATTGGGTGACATATGCCCCTCTTGTCCGCAGTTATAGCAAACTCCCTTCTTCTTCAGGCAAACTCCTGCATGGTTCTTCCCACAATTCGAACATGGCCCCCTTCCTTTCCTATTATCTTCTATTTTATTACCCGATTGGGTATTCTCGCTCCATTTCCTTTTGTTAGGGTTACTTCCACCACTGCTTCCACCGTCATTGGTCTTCTTCTTCTTTTCCTGATGGAATCGAGACGCAACTTCGCTCCCTCCTTCTGCAATTAACGCTTTCTCCATCAATGCCGCGAAAGTGTTGATCTGCAATACTGCTACCTTGTTGAATATCCCCGGCTTCAGTCCGTTCTCAAATCTTCGCGCCTTTCTTGCTTCTGTGTTCACCTAATGAGGTGCAAATCTTGCTAATTCGTTGAATTTAGCAGCGTATTCAGATACCGACATGTTCTCCTGCTTAAGTTCTAGAAATTTAACTTCCATTCTGGATTGCATACTTGGCGAGAAGTAGTTCTCGAAGAACAACTCCTAGAACTCTCAAATTTCATTTATTACTACAAATGTGCTTAAACCCTCAAATAATCGAAGCGGTTGCAGCCCTTGCAGAACAGCAACCTTGATACGAGTCTCGTAAAATCAATCATGTAAAGGGTATGTTTTGGCGAAACTTCGACGTAGTAGAACAGTTTTGGACCAAATAGCGAGAAATTTCAGAGTCTAGGGGAGAAATGCCACGCAAACAAAAAAAATGTATTTAGTACATTTTAACTATTACCTAAATTAGTATTAAAAATAAAATAAAACTAGTGTTCAAGTTAACTAGATCTTATAAACGCTTACTTAAATTACTTGGCAGTAACACAATCACACATACTATATAGTACCTCTAGAGCCTAAAAAAAATTGTAACCATTTCACTTGGAAATAAGAAAATATATATTTTATACATATTAATTAAAATAATTGTACCTATATGGTCAAGTATAACTTGAAAATATCTTAAGAATTTACTATTCAATTTTTAAGCATAACTTGAAAATATCTTAAGAATTTATCTAATGAGGCATTAGATAAGTCTGCAATATGTCATATTTATCATTTGGACAATGTTGTATACCAGATAGTGTTTTTTGTGAACTTAATTGATCCACCTTATTGTTCTTGTTATTCAAAAAAAAATCATAATTATTTTAAAATTTCTTGAAGCTCCTACCTAGCGTATAGCCAAAACGATGCCGAAACCGATAACTAGTCAAAAATGACCATATGAAACATAGGTCTCTGCCGCGACTTCGAAACATGGCCTCAACTTATTAATTAAAAAGAAAGTACATTAAGTTTGCCATTTAAATCATCCAAAAGCTAGAATAATACCATGACAAACAAATAATGATATTTCTAACGTATGAAATGAAAAAATCACAAGTGTTTCATTTCTGTTTCTTATCCTTTGTTTTATTTTTGCTTTTCAAACAAAGAAATGAAACACTATTGCTTGGATGATGTAGCACTAGAAAACAGGATCAATATAACATTGTGGCAGACCACAAACAGAGCAGTAACAAATAAGAATTTGATAGCTTACCTTGAAAAGCAAAGCACGATGTCGTGACAACCCAATCTTTAAGGATCCAACAGGCAACACACTAGTGTGAAGAGATGTTCTCAACTCAGAGGTTCTGTCCATCCATCTTGCTAAAATGATATTTGCATCCCGTACTGGTCCGCCCATGTGTTCTGTAACAAGTTCAGCAAGCCTCTGTACCAGAAGACCAAGCTCTGCAGCTTGGCAGTCTAGTGCAATACAATGTGCTATCTGCACCAACTCTTCCAGAGAAGAGTCAATTGTTCGGTTGACAATAACAACTTCAATGCCAGAATTATCCGAACTTGTCTCAAGTTCTGCTAGGGATTTCCCCTGAATTGCAGAATCTGTGCCAGGGCCATATACATCATAGAAACCATCCACCACTTTCTCCTCATAGTCAAGCACACCATAGTCCTGGTGGAACCAGATACGTATAAGGCAAACAATGAAGAAGTAATGCATATTATTCTTTCTAAGTTGAATGTACAGATGTTACCAAAGGAATATTGGTATTGCCAAAGGTAGCATCCAAAGATGATAAATCTTTAAATATGCTAGTTGCATTTTAATATTTAATTAATTAATTATACAACGAACTCGGTTAGAACAAAGGCAATAGAAAACATATAATGTAACAATATTCCGTCCAATAACGTAAATGCAATTTCATAATAAATGTTTTTACCTTCTTTAAATTTACCTCTTTAAGAAGGATAACTTCTGAAATTAGCATATTTCATTAAGCATAACAGAAATAATGTGTATCATGATTCATGGTATGAAATGATTAAAAAGTTGAAGCAAATTCAAGACCAAAGGACTAGGTATAAATTCAAATACCATACAAAGATGAAGCATAACTTAATAAGTGAAAACCACCCCTTTAAGCCAGTACCATGATCCATAAATTCAGAATTCACCGAGAAGATAAAATCAAAATACTACCTGTATGTTGTTATTTCTCCATAAAAGTTTATTCTATGAAAACAAGAGAGAGAGAGAGAGAGAGAGAGAGAGAAGGGGAGAGGGGTCAGTAGCTTCCCATTCGGGCCCTTGGATTACCTCTTCAACCCCTCCTCACATCCTAAATGAGGCAATAAAGAATACTCATAATTACTAAAGGCATCTGCCACTTCTCCCACTAGTTTGGGATTAATATAATAATCATTATAGAAGTCATAAAAGCATAGCAAATACTACACTCGGATAATATAAACGGTTTTCTTAATATGCAACCTACGCATCAATATACCAACTCGAGATAATAATACAAAAATGATACGGAAACTAGAATAGAATCTGAATAATTATAAAAGAATTCAGCTGGAACCTGCAAAAAATATGCAGTTACACACTGCTACAGTGCCTACAATATAAACTAATGTACACGTATCATCTAAACAACTGTACTTAGTATTTTAAAAATCTCCACCTAGGTCCGCTTAACCCCGCCTAGGTGCTAGGTGGTCCTCTACCATATCGATTAAATAAAAGCTTTGAAACCTTGCAATACTTTAAATGAATTTTAAAAAACCTTAAAAGGATTATTTTTGGGGTAATTTTCATCTCAAAAATATAAAACAATTACATCTACTATATACTATGTATTATTAGCAAATATATACAATAGAAAATATAATTAAATGAGACTATCTAAGAAAATACCTAGTAACACCTTGAAAAACGCCTAGGCACCGCCTACGTTGCCTAGGCACTAAGTGCCATCTGTCACCTAGCAATTTTTAGAACATTGACTATGCTTAAAAATATATCACATATTCTTGGCTTTTAAATTGTTATATTGAATTTATTACAATCAGGACTCTCAGCACTTGTAAGACTTCCACCACCTCCGAACTAGATTCTTGTATGCTAAGACGTATCCATACTTCTATGAACACTGAAACATCACAAATACTCTAAAGCCATGTAGTTTACTACCTTTTATGTGTGTTCAACTTCACTATAATCACTTTTGTGTTCCAAACATGTCTGATACTGCTTGATTGTTAAACGTGTCCATTCTTCTTGAGATACGATATAAATTTAATAAGTAAAGAAGTAGAATTTCTTATGAAGACAAAAGTAATAGGGAAAACAAAGTCAGAAAATAGGCACATGGAGAATAGAGTAATCAGTAATCGCATCCAACTTATATTAATATCAAATATATTTATGTTATAGATGACACATCCAGATATTTAATGGCTTTCATAAGTATATGCTATAGACATAATATGGCACCTATTGATTATTATGGCTCATAAATTATGCTAAATTAGTACCATATAATATTTTCCAGCTAATCTAAACGGTTCTTTACTGATATACCCTTTTTTTGGGAGGGGAGAGGGATTAAAGAATAATTTTAGTAGACAGAAAAAATTGTACAAAAAGGGAGGACAACGAGTCCTCTAACAACATGTAAAGAAAATTCCATGTAGCGCAATGAGAAAAATAATATAAAAATAAATATAATAAAACAAGATAGAGAGAAGCTCGAAACACTCTTGAAACTTCGCTTGCACATGACACACATATCAAGCACAAAATAACCTCCGATTTTGCAACAAATCATTAACATTGAGACAATTTATGGGCATGTACTTCACGTCTTACTAAACATTCATTCTTCATACTAAAATCTATAAAACCCTAATGTTACGTATTGTCAATTCTGGCTGCAATATCGAGTATCAAATAACCAACAAAACGCTATAAATTGCTTAAAATAATTATTTTTAAAAAAATTGAGAATAATATTAAACAATGAGTAAAATAATGAATTAAATACATGCAGAGTTATGGCTTAATACATATAACATTATATGTCATATCTCACATAGTTATTGGACTTATTAATAATTTTCTTGTTGCAAAATTGTAAATTCTTTTTATATCTTGCAAATACAAATATCCAACAATACCTTTATGTTGCCGAAACAGCCAACACCAATACGCAATATTGAGATACATACCATTTGATACATGTTGTTACGTACCGATATTCGCCAATACTTTGAACTATGCTTTGTAGTTCTAATTAGAGTTCATATCTCAACATCCAAGTGTTAAATATAATAGTATTCACATTACTTCAAATCTTTTCCTCCTTTTATGGAACATTTAAATTCGAATAAGAAAAAAGGGTATATATGTACAAAAAGAACTCAACTTGTATATGCAAAACTACAAAGCATTTGCATTTAATATAGACGTATGAAAGGCCGAGTGATCGTGTCAAGCAGAAGCCTAAAAGTATACAACTATGTTAAGCATTGAGAATAGAAAGTGATTCTTCCGTCAATCCAAAGCCTACTGTTATGTGCAGACCCAATCAGGAAAAGTTGGTCATATTCTCCGATCTCGATCACCCTGCCCTCATCTTATCTTCATGTGAAACATCAATGTCCTTTTGCCTTGCCATTGTCTTTCATCTTCTCTGCATAATATATTATGTAAAATTTCAATTCCCTTCCCCGTAGTTTATTACACTTCAGCCCTGGTTTAATATTCTTCATATTTCCACATCCCCAAACTTTTGTTATTCCTGAATGACCCCTTTTTGATTATTTCTTTCAGTAAGATGCTCAATTAAAAATTAAATAAAAAAGTCGGTCCAAAAAAGAAAAAACAAAAACAGAAAAAAATAAAATAAAAGAAAACAAAGATAGAGAGGGAGAGAGACTCTTACCTTCCAAGTTATTGAAGTGAATACAGAGAAACAAATTACAACTTTGAACCCATCATTAAAACTTACAAATAAAATACACAAGGAGCTTGAAAGACTTAAGAAGCTAATGGCCTTTTGTTTTGACCCAAGGAGAAAAGTCGATTAAGAACCTGTAATACCCGTAAATTTTATAAATATTATTAGTATTGAAAATGAAAATGTCTATATATTTATATTAAATACATATATATTTATGTGTCATGAAATGTAGTAGTTCAATTTAAATTGAATTAAGTATATGATAATTGAGGAATGTGTTGAAAATAATAATGAGCTTTATTAAGCTTATGAGATATGCCTAGTGTGGCAAAGTGATGGAATAAATAATTCATTAATTAAATTAATGAGAGGATGATTAAATAATGTGATGGACTAATTATTATTATTAATTATTTATTATGTGCATTTGTGTGTAATATGTGATCCTAGAATTTATTTAATGCAATGAAATTGGATTCTGAAGGAATTTCGAGAGGAAGCCTAGTGTAGCCAAAGGATTCATGGTGAATCAATTAAAAGTATGAAATAAAAAGGAGTTAATATTGCCAAAGTTAAGTGATTAGAGATTTAATGTGATTCTCTAGACTTAATATTGAATTATAGAAGAATTAATAAATCTGGTGGAATAGAAGTGATGGGCTGAAGTGGGTAATTAATTTAGCTGAGTCCAACCAATTGGTATTTCTAGCCCAAACTGATGGACGTGCAAATTAAGCTATTAGAGCCCCACGAATTTTGCAAATGGTAATGAGCAAAACCCAAGGATGCTAGGGAGTCTGTTAAACCCTATAGGTCAGCAAGTCGAAAGAAGGGAAATTTGATTGATGAATTGTTGTTTACTTGTGATGTTAGAACTTTAATTATAGATTTCAGTTGGCTGCTAGTTCTCAGCCAAGCTAGACCAATGGTCTATAGCCACCCTATGTTAGATTAAAATTAATCCCATGTGGGCTGCAATGATTTTCTGCATTATGGCTAGTAGTGAATTGGTAATAAACTTTTCACTAAACCACTAGTAACCAACGGATGATTCAGTTAGTCAGTCCAAATATCTGAGTAATGACCAATGATTGGACAAAAGTTTTCGTATAAATAGAGACCCTTATTCATCTCATAAGGCTTGCTAAAATCGTAAACTCTGCATTAGAAAGAGAGATATAGTGAGTTGAGAAATAAAAAGGAGAGCCCATGAAGAACTTTGCAATTCGGTAACTCAGAGGAGTCTAGGAAGGAAGAAGGAAATAAGAAGCTTGCATCATTTCCTTACTTCAAGAAGGTACACAGACCCCTTAACCTTAAAATCCTTAAACTAAAGTCTGTCATTATGCATGACATGTGTCTAACATAGTAATAACTTGAATCAGATTTAGAAATAATGAACTTAGTCACCTTGCTCAGATGGTATCAAGAGTCAGACCAGTAAACTAAAAGAGCCCAGAGTGTTGTGTTTATATCATGTGTAGGTCATAAGTATTGGTAGAGGAAAGATTATACTTAAACATTGAATAAGACCAACGTAATGTGTAACTGCATCTTCCACAGGGATTCCTTGTCGAAAATAGTTCTAGACATCTGTCAAAATGATCAATACCTTGTTAAAAGAACTAATGTTAAGCCTGTTAGAATATTTTATTCCTTATGTGGCCTTTACTATTTATGTAATTATTGGGCTTACATATTGTATTAATTTAATAACTTTATTTATGGGTTTGGTAATTAATTATGTGGCCTATAAATAATATTCCTAATAGTATTTGGCATAATGGGCCCTAGGGTTTCATAATCTTGATGGACGATTTTGACCCTTAGTTATTATATAAATAAAACAGTTAGGGTTTGGTCCCAGTTGTCGTCTCAAGAATTTTATACACACCCATACATCCATCCTAAGATTGAGAGAGGCAATTGAAGACCTTCACCCTTAAGCGCAGCGGAAACGTGATACATACGAGATGACTTCTCTCAATTCATGTAAGTACTTATTATTATGATTATTGATTTTATTTTATTCTATGCAATAACACGTTCTTGTATAATTTATTCAACATCTGGTATCAGAGCTTTGGTTACGTTATTGTATAGAATAAATTATTTATGTTATTATGTTATAAATTTTAATATCATAAAGTAATTAAATTATGCTGTTTCGGAGAGTGCTTTGCCGATTATTAATTCAATTTATTTCAATGTCAATTCATGCATAATTTTACGTTATGGTTACATTAAGGAATTTCAGAACGGAAAAACCTTTTCGAAAATCTTTTTGATTCCTCATGTGCTATGTTATGTATCCTGATTTTTGTTTATTTATTATTATTGTTTTTTTTTAATACTTGTGTAATGGACTGCAATTACATACTGCAATATGTTAACACATCTATATGCTGTGTACATTCTCCATCCTTGGGAAAAGCACAATAATTACGAATTCTGATTATCACATATATAAATTGAATTGATCAACTAATCTGCCAAAAGCAACTCATGAATCATGTTTCAAAAATATATATATATGCTTTGACGGTGACGTGTTGGGTGAAAGCCTGATAGTTTGCACGAGTCTTATCAATCATGTAAATTATTAGAAAGAAAAGCTTTTGATATGGAATACTAATTGATTATGTCTTGAACAGAACTTTAGTTACCCTTTACTGTCACAGATCACAGGGCTTTATTTAAGCTTAATAGACAGAGATTGTATATGTGGGCATGAATACTAAAATAGACAGATCACGATCATGAATATTAAAATAATATATATTAAATTTATTATTTATTATGTTTAGATAATATTATGATATTCTTATACCCTCATGTATTCGTGTTAAAATTAACGTGATTATTTAATAATCAATTCATGTTCATAATTGTATATCATAATTTAAAATTTTAGAACATGATATAATATATTATTAGGGCTTTTAAGTTGGTACATGTAAATTTTAAAATAATGTTAATTTTCAAACTTGATTAATACATTTAAAGAAAATTGAGTTTGATCATAATAATTTACATATATGCGTGACTCTTTTATTGTTAAAATTAATAATCAACCCAACGGAGGGTTATTAATTGAAACAATTAAAGATTAAGAAAAGTCACATAATGTTACATTTAATAAATGAATATTTTAATTTTACCCAACGGAAAATTAGAATTAAAATTTTTTAAATGGAATTTTATTGCATAAGTAACATTTTTATTTCGTTTTCTGCCCAACGGTGATGCGTGGATAAATGTGTTGTATATTATTTTATGGGGATGTTATTTGTATATTATTAATTGGACCAACGAAAAATTAATAATTATGCACCAACATCTCATTAAAATCTATTTTTAGGTGTTGTAAATAGATTTTATATAACTAACTGCTTGCCCTACAGTTGGTTTTTATTATGATTAATTATTGTTGTACATTGTGGATTTCTTTTAGTTTTTTGTAAGCATGCTTATGAGCTTGATTGTATTTCAGCATTGACTCCAACTAGTATTTCTGGGTATCTCTCTGGAATTGAAGCCTTGAATGGAACTAATTTTACTGTTTGGAAAGAGCAAGTGAAAATTGTTCTCGGCGTTATGGATTTGGACTATGCATTACGAGTTGATCATCCTGCTCCACTTACAGATACAAGCTCAATTGAGCAAAAATCTATTTATGAAAAATGGGAGCGATCCAACCGCATGTCCCTTATGATTATGAAAAACTCTATCACGACAGCTATTCGAGGAGCCATTCCTGACTCTGAGAATGCTAAAGAGTACTTAACTTCAGTCGAGGAACAATTTAAGGGTTCTTCTAAAACTCATGCAAGTACCCTTATTTTGAAAATGCTCACTAGCAGGTATGATGGGGTTAGTGGAGTGCGCGAGCACATTATGATGATGAACGACATGGCCTTTAAATTAAAGGGTATGGACATGGCGATTTCTGAGGGTTTTCTTGTTCACTTCATTATGACTTCTCTTCCTGCACAATTTGATCCATTTAAGATCAATTATAACACGCAGAAAGAAAAATGGAAGATGAGTGAGTTAATTGCCATGTGCGTCCAAGAAGAAGAAAGGCTTAAGATTGAAAAACCTAATGTTGCTCATCTAACTACCACTAGATCTCATAAGAAGAAGGCTCATAAAAATGGCAAAGGTTTTAACAATAAGGATAAGCAAATTTCTACCAAAACAAATAAGGCAAATCATTCAGGTAACAACTCTGAGGCAGGTCCTAAATGTCACTTCTGTAAGAAGCAAGGACATATTCAGAAAGAATGTCCTAAATTCAGAGAATGGCTTGAAAAGAAAGGTATATCGTCCTTCAATTATGTAACTTATGAATCCTTTCTAATTGATGTTCCTTCTAATACATGGTGGCTTGACACTGGTGCTATGGTTCACATTACTAATTCATTGCAGGGATTCCTTTTAAAGAAGACGCTCCAAAAGGGGGAAAGAACCATTAAAGTTGGCAATGGAGAGTCTATACAAGTTGAAGCTGTAGGAACTCTTCCTTTAGTTTTGGAGAGTGGTTTCACCTTGTATTTATATGATACTCTTTATGTTCCCAGTATGACACGGAATTTAATTTCTGTATCTAAACTTGACGTTGATGGATTTTCGTTTAAGTTTGGGAATAATAAAATAATTATTTATCATTACTCTCATGTTATTGGTTCTGGCTCTTTAGAGGGAAACCTCTATAAGATAAATTTGGATAATGTCTTTGCTGAATCCTTATTAACAATGAATGTGACAGAAAATACCTCTAAAAGTGGAACTAAGAGAAAACTAGATAATGAGAATTCTTCAAAATTGTGGCATAAACGCTTAGGCCATATTTCAAAAGACAGAATGCAACGTCTTGTAAAGGATGAAATTCTTCATTCACTAGATTTTTCTGATCTTGACCATTGTATTGAATGTATAAAAGGAAAATTTGTGAAAGGTAATAAGAAAGGAGCAACTAGAAGTAGTGCACTTCTTGAGGTGATTCACACTGATATATGTGGACCATTTTCTCCAGGAATTGGTGGACACAAATCTTTCATTACGTTCATTGATGACTATTCTCGTTATACTTATGTGTACCTGATTAATGAAAAATCTGAATCACTAAATATGTTTAAAGTTTTCAAGGCTGAAGTTGAAAATCAACTTGAGCGAAAAATTAAAGTAGTGAGATCAGATAGAGGCGGGGAGTATTATGGTAAACACTCCGATACAGGTCATAGTCCTGGCCCATTTGCCTTATTTTGTCAAGAAAATGGAATCGTCACTCAGTATACAATGCCTGGTACACCACAGCAGAATGGTGTAGCTGAGAGGCGAAATCGTACCCTTATGGATATGGTACGTAGTATGTTATGCAATTCTAGCTTACCTGTATTTTTGTGGACTGAGGCATTAAAGACAGCTGTTCATATTTTAAACCGGGTTCCTAGCAAATTTGTCCCTAACACTCCTTATGAAATTTGGACAGGTAGGAAACCTAGTTTAAAATACTTACGGGTGTGGGGTTGTCCAGCCGAGGCTAAGATTTTTAATCCACAAATAAAGAAACTTGACTCTAAAACCATTAGTTGTCATTTTATTGGATATCCTGAGAGATCTAAGGGTTTTCGATTTTACTGTCCCTCTCATACCACTAGAATTGTTGAGACTAGGCATGCAGAGTTTTTAGAGAATGGTGATTTAAGTGGGAGTGGTGAGCCTAGAAAAATTGATCTTGAAGAAAACAGATTTTATGTTTCTAATCCTGTAATTCAAGAAGGTGAGGCACAACCTCCCATTGAGGCGAATGATATCCCTGAGATAGCTGAGCCACCACCTAATGTTGAACCTCACATTATTGAAAATCATATTCCTGAAATTGTGCAGCCTTTACGAAGGTCCGAAAGACCTAGAAAGCCTATTAATTTTGATGATTTTATAACCTATCTTAATGAGATTGACTATGATTCAAGTAAGATTAATGATCCTATCCCCTATAAAGAAGCCATTATGAGTGCTCAATCAACTCAATGGCTTGAAGCCATGAATGATGAGTTGAAATCAATGGAGCTTAATAACGTTTGGGATCTTGAGGAATTACCAAAAGGTTTTAAACCTGTTGGTTGTAAGTGGGTCTATAAGACCAAATTAGATCCTAAAGGGAACGTTGAAAGGTATAAAGCTCGATTGGTTGCTAAAGGTTTTAATCAAAAGGAAGGTGTGGATTATAATGAAACTTTCTCTCCAGTATCCAGGAAAGATTCATTTAGAATAGTCATGACTTTAGTAGCTCATTATGATTTAGAGTTACATCAGATGGATGTTAAAACTGCATTCCTTAATGGTAACTTGCATGAGAATGTCTATATGGCACAACCAGAAGGTTTTTTGGTTAAAGGCAAGGAACATATGGTATGTAGACTTAAGAAGTCCATATATGGGTTAAAACAAGCTTCTCGACAATGGTATCTTAAGTTTCATGAGGTGATGAGTAATTTTGATTTTAAGAAAAATATAGTGGATCAATGCATATACTTGAAGGTCAGTGGGAGTAAATTTGTTATTCTTGTTTTGTATGTTGATGATATACTACTTGCAAGTAATAACTTAGACATGTTGCATGAGACCAAACGTTTTCTTTCTGAAAATTTTGATATGAAGGATCTTGGTGAAGCCTCTTATGTTATAGGTATTGAAATTCATCGAGATAGGTCTCGTGGGATATTAGGATTGTCCCAAAGAGCTTATATTGACAAAGTTCTTAACAAATACAACATGCAAAATTGCTCCCCTACTGTCGCACCTATTGTTAAGGGTGACAAATTTGGCTTATATCAATGCCCTAAGAATCAACTTGAGCGTGATCAAATGAATCTTATTCCCTATGCTTCTGTGGTTGGGAGTCTTATGTACGCTCAAGTTTGTACACGTCCAGATATAGCATATGTAACTGGCATGCTTGGACGTTATCAGTCCAATCCAGGTTTGGATCACTGGAAAGCAGCCAAAAAGGTTTTACGCTACTTACAGGGTACTAAGGATTTTATGCTTACATTCAGAAAAACAGATAACCTTGAAGTTGTTGGTTATTCTGATTCTGATTTTGCTAAGTGTAAAGACGAAAAGAAATCTACATCAGGGTACATTTTTATGCTTTCAGGAGGCCCTATTTCGTGGAGAAGTCATAAGCAGGAATTAACTACCACTTCCACGATGATGGCAGAATATGTGGCTTGTTATCATGCTACTTGTCACGCCGTATTGCTGAGGAATCTTATTTCAAGACTTAAGGTTGTAGATTCCATTTCAAGGCCATTGAAAGTATTTTGTGATAATGATTCTGCTATTAGTTTTTCCAATAGCACTAGTTCGAGTGGTGCTGGACTATACCTCGACACTAAGTACTTATTTGTCAGGGAAAGAGTTGAAGATCAAAGCGTTGTCATTAAGTATATTAGTACGCATGATATGTTAGCGGATCCACTTACGAAAGGCTTACCACCCAAGCTCTTTTTAGAGCATGTTGCCGGCATGGGTTTAACCGGTAGTCTTAATTAGTAAGTTATTTTGATGTAAGACAACAATTTTGAGCTCGTTGTTTTGAACTTCACTTTATGTTTATGGTTTGCTATTCTCTTTATTGTGCACACTTGAGATCTTGTGAGCAAACGGTACGGTTATGTTTTGGACCATATGAATGAGTTTAATCTATTACCACTTATGTAAACTTTATTCATACTTGTTATGCTTAATGTTAATCTTTGTTTTAATAAAAGTACTAATTGTGTAACTAATGGGGATCTTGTGTTAATAGTGACACAAAGATTGTATTAATTCGCATTGGTAATTTTTATTTGAACAGGATGTAGACATTAAATTAATACTTGGCCAAATTAATGATTGTGAGCGTTATGTTTTGTATATAAATAGTATTACGGCCAAGTGGGAGAATGTTAGAATATTTTATTCCTTATGTGGCCTTTACTATTTATGTAATTATTGGGCTTACATATTGTATTAATTTAATAACTTTATTTATGGGTTTGGTAATTAATTATGTGGCCTATAAATAATATTCCTAATAGTATTTGGCATAATGGGCCCTAGGGTTTCATAATCTTGATGGACGATTTTGACCCTTAGTTATTATATAAATAAAACAGTTAGGGTTTGGTCCCAGTTGTCGTCTCAAGAATTTTATACACACCCATACATCCATCCTAAGATTGAGAGAGGCAATTGAAGACCTTCACCCTTAAGCGCAGCGGAAACGTGATACATACGAGATGACTTCTCTCAATTCATGTAAGTGCTTATTATTATGATTATTGATTTTATTTTATTCTATGCAATAACACGTTCTTGTATAATTTATTCAACAAAGCCACACTCCAACCCTCAAATGTATCAGACTCGGTCCAGGTGGTAGATTGGTTTGAATATAAAAGCATAGCCTCAGCTCAGTCAGCTAGATTATCTTGAACCGGAATGCCAAAGTATATCTTAGCCTTAAATCATAGCAGTAGTACTACGATCATAATCTACCTCTGACGGTCGTAAAGATTCTTTGAGTAAACCATGGAATGAACTCTACGATCATAGACTGATTGATCGTGGAGCTCTATCTCAGACCAAGACTTTATAGTTAAACTAGTTTCAGGAATCGCGGAGCACACCCTACGATCGTAGTGTGGCTTCACTTCAATCGTTGAACACTCTCGCAAATCGTAAAGTAAACTAAACCAATCACATTGTGGAATAGCTCTACTGATCGTAGAGTTTCACCCAGTCAGTTCGTAGAGCTACTCCACAAATCGTAGAGTAACTCCATCGATCATAGAGTAACCTCTCCGACCATATTATAGCATATGCAATTCGTAGAGTGATTGTGAATCGTGGGTCATTTCTGCAGAATGACTAAACACTGAAATTCCTACACCAGACTTGTTAATTACTTTCAAATCCTTGCATAAACTTATTAAAGTCTGTCCATAATATGATTGATCCATGGAAATGTTAATAATGAATTGAGAGAACTAAAGAAAATAATCGTGGTAGGATCCAACGACTATCATACACTGCTAGGTACTAGCATGGCGTAAGTAATTTATGTGTATTAAGCGAACCAAGACAAAATAGTCATCTTGACAATAACAGATAATTACATAAATAATTCAAGTACGATGGACTGTTATAAATTCTAAATGGAGGAGTATTGCAGTTAGGCCTACATTGATTATTATGTAAATTCAACAGGGATTAATTATTAGGATGGTGTATGGATAATGTAGGTTATCCAAAGAGCAGAATCGTAGAGTTAAGCAGATCAGGCAAGTTCCCTAACTCTGCATAATGTGTAAATCCGAATTGTTGTAATATCGACCATATTTACATCGAACAAATACCTATTACTATTCGGAAGTCGATTTTATATCTTGATTTTGTTGCAAGTATTGAATTTATTGTTCCTAAATGCATTATAAAAGTTGTCTAAGACATTTGACTCGGTTAGATTAATATAATGTGTTAGAAAGTTATCCAAACCAAATTGTTTTGATGCGGACTCTTATAAATCTACTGAGATGAACAATCTTCACTGAAGGGGAAATTATATAACTGTCGGGGAACCGACGTGCGCACATACAAGCATGATTAAATGTTATGCATAACGTAGGGTACTTTAAGCTGATCACCTATTGTACTTGTTTATATTAATTTTTCAGTATAATGCTGTTAATTCTAGCCGTTCTCAATCCATAGTGACTACTCAGTGTTCATTTTTCTTGAACTTTGAAATGATTAAACTTTTGAATCTTGATATCTTTCAGTCCATAGCAACTCTTATTTAGAACAATTGATATTTCTTGTTATTCTTGAACTATTATTTACTGTTATACCCTTGAAATTCGAACTTTATACTTGTTCACCCTTATTGTTATATTACTTGCTGGAAAAATTTGTTGCTCATTCTTGCTTTCTTTACACCTTTCAGTAAAGGCAGAACATGGTGAAAAATCATGCAAGGATAAGGGTAAGGGTAAGGGTAAGGGTAAGGCTATGGAATAGCTTTGTTCCTTTAAGTTAGAAGTTTATTATTATCCGATTGTAATAAGACTTATTTAATATTATGTACCAAGTTATGTTTGAACTTATGTTATGTAATATTACTAGTAATGGTTGTGAAACCTTAAGACAAGAATAATTATAATAAATCAATGTAAGTTATTCTATTATTCCGATGTATTAGTTATTAGTGTATTATTAGAATTAGATCGTGAAGGACCGAATTCGAGATATTAGTGTCTGAATTTGGGGGGCGTCACAGAACCTCCATGCAAGCATCCTTTTGTGTGGCTGTGGGCGTGGGCGTGGGCGTGGGTGTGGGTGTGAAGGGAGTTGTTGAGCTTGTTGAGAAACTTATAAAGATCGTCAAAGAGTCATATGAAGTCAAAGTTGAATACTGAACGAGAATGATTAGATATCAACGAATTCAAACCTAAAGCAATTCAACGTGAACCATAAAGTGAAAAGTTTTCAAGACATCGATTTCTTCACCAATGACAACTCCAATAGTATGTCAGGCAACAAAAGTCCTCTTGTTATTAGTTTCTTGCGCATGTAAAGTAATACTTGTAGTTTATAAATTATCCAACCTTTAGTACTCGATGACGAGTTTTAAAGTTGTGGGGGAGGAGGCATGAAGACTACTATATAAAGTAAATGATTAATAGTAAATTACGTTATATTATTTTTAGGGATAAATTTATATATATATATATATATATATATATATATATATATATATATATATATATATGCACAAAAGAATATGTTTTGGCCCTTAAACCCGAATTCTTAAGAAAATAATCTATTATTTTAATTAAAAGCACAAAAAGATTCTATTTTGATTATCTAAACCGAAAAAGCTGGAGAAATATTCACTCGGCTACTTATCCATCATTCAACTTTCAAACTCTTTCCATCCACATTCGTACTACCACAATTACCTGCTTACTATCAACTCTTATTTCAGTGCAATTTTTTATTTAGTATTCTATTACAATTCATATGTTTACTATCAATAATATATAATTATGTAATTATTATAATCATTATGAAAATATACAAGTATAACTAGTCAAGTTTAGGTAAGATTTTATTATTACATAATAGATGAATATATGAATACATAAATAGATAATCATTAATTTAATATATGAATATTCTATTGTTTTAATTATTTGAATAAATGAAATATTATTGTAGAGTTTCAAATTTATTTAATTATTTATATAGAAAAATAGGTATTATATAAATTTGTATTATTAGTTAAATAATATAGTTTAGATGGGACCAATTTTCTTTTGAAGTTCATCTTACACAATATTAATTTATTATAATAATTATTATTAACACATTAGTATAAAAGTTAAATCACCAACCATATGATTTATTATAAAAGTCAAAAGTAAAAATCAAATACTATATCTAATAAAATATCTTTATAAAAAATGTATGAAGAGTACTCGTGCCCTCGCAAGATAATGATGGACTCCACGGCACGCTTGCGTGAGGTGGTCGTCGCCTGGATCGTTTCTAGCAAAGTCGATAAAGTGGAACTCTCTCTCGACACCTCAACCCAACGTCTATATTGAGATGAGAACATTGGTACAATCGATCAAGCAATAAAATCAGCGTTGAATGGAACACCAACGACACATAAACCCTGTGTTTATATTGAAACAGGAACCTCGGTACAATCGACGATTGATGCGGTAGAAGACGCCACCCACAACTGTATTGTTGTATGATAAGTCAAATTGAACATTCATAGACAAACCATGAATAATTCGAGAGTTCTCAAAGAACCAAAAGAGAATAATCTCACAAGTTTTATTTATCAAAAATTGTCTATCTATTACATCAGCTATGTAGTCTATTTATAATAACGAAAGAAATCATAATTCTATAAGAAATCAAAACCCTAAATCCTATAACAAATAAGAATCCATTAGGAAACCAAATCCCAACTTACAAGTATCCTAATTACAATATAAATCTAAAAAGATACCGAAAATAGCTAATTAAGAAAGTAATTCTACATCCAACTCGGTAAAAACGCGTAAAAATAAAACTGAAATCGCGGCGCGCAGGATTTGTATTGAGGCACGGCCACGCTGGTAGCAAAACCCAGACATAGAGGTACGCGCTGGGGTGGATTCAGAAAGTGTTGGGGCGGAGAAATACAGAGGAACTCATCATGGCGAATTCAGGAGCCTTGATGAGCTCGTCGGGGCGAAGTCCTTTATTTTCCAAGTCTACAGAGCGTTGCGGCCGCGCTACTTTTTGCCAGGAACAAGGTGCGCCCGCGCTTGACCCAGATAATTGAATCTTCTCCTTTGTCTTTTGGTTCGACACGTCCGCTTGCAACATATTCGTGAGCTTCATTGGCTTAGATTCCATCTCCACTATCTCTGAACTTGATCCAACCTCATTTCAAGCTTCGTTAATCAAATCAATCCCCATGATGAACACATTGCCGTGTAACTCAAATCCTCTCCTCGTGGTCCAATTGAGTTAAACTCCAAATGTAGCATTCTTGAATCAATTTCAACCCAATTACTTGCAACCATCGTTGTCTCCCCGGAACTCGAATTGAGTCGTCGTTTGACGCGAGCCTGGTCAGGATTGTATCAGATAATGAACTCGTTTATTTTATAGTAGGTAAAAAATATATTTTCAAGTATAGTTGGTAATTCAAAGTTTAATTCCTTGTTAAATTTAGTTTTCTAAGTCATGTCGAAATTAGAAATTTATGTCCTATATAAAGTGATGTAATCCCAATAGATAAAACAAAGTTGAACCCTTTTGACATAGTTCTTTCTTCCCCATTCCTCTTCTTCTTCTTTTTTGATGAAAAAAAAAATTTTATTAATAGAAAAGAAAAGATTAAAAAAGGGAAAAAGAAGTCCACCCTCAATGGAGTAAAAAACAAAAATAAAAAAAGTTTACTTAAAAAAGTGTAGCCCTCCAATGTCTACACAAATCAGTCAGAGGTACCTCTAAAGGCTCCATAGAAGAAGCCCAAAAAGAAAAACAAGGAAAAAAATCATCTCACTCAGCAGCTCAAAAGAAGAGCAACTTTCTCTAAACAGTCTGTCATTACGCTCATTCCAAATTCCCCATAAAATATAAATAAATAAAAAAATACACTTCCATAAAATTTTGGCATCCACTTCCTCTTCTCTCAACATCCCTTCTCGCCCCTTTGTCTTGCATTAAAGGACCTTGGCTTTCCAAATGTACAAAGCAATAATGATTGATAAAGAATAAAGCTGAACATATAACAGCCCCTTTGGAAGCCAAAGTTCTATTCAAATATTAGTATCTCTCCTCAAACTCTGCAAAAAAAATCTTTATTCATTTCAGGAAGGAGCGAGTACTACTAAGACTCGACCATTTATAAGATTGAACATATATGAAAACCAAATTCTCTTTGCATCATCAAAAGACTTGCCATTATTAGACACTAACAAGGATTGTGCAGAAGGCATAGTAGATGGACAGGTCAAGACTCAAGATGGACAGACTAATCACAGAGAGAGAGCTCTGTCATTAGTTTCATTCCAAGTCTGCATCACTGCAAACTATCTTTTATGATTCCATGAGAGTTTACAACCACTCGGATTTTGTCAAGAAACCCTCATTCACAGAGGCAAACCAAATTAAGAAATTTTCCTTAGGGATAATAGATTACCAGGCAAGATAGTTGAGATGAACAAGTCGGTCCAAGGCGCCAGATTAAGGTTCTGGACCGAATTGGCATGGGTTCAAATCCCAATCCCAACATTAACTATTTTACCTACTACAATAATGACTGTTTAGCAGGTAAAGTTCTCCACGATCTATCCGAATTTGTTTCAAACATCTGCTGTTAGTCGACAACTTGCATGAAGTTTACAAAGCCTTCTTAATGAACCAAAACTGCTACAAATATTGGAGGACATCATAACAAGTTTATAATCTGCCAAATGCCATCACCAATAAAAATCACAACTAGAAAACATTATGCAACTCAGGCAGCAAAGGGTTGAATTCTGATGTTTTTCTGTCAACAAGAACTTTGGTATTATGTTTCCCCTTCCAACAGATACTTATTTGTAACAAACCCCGTATTTATGTTCAACAGATACTAAATTGTAGCAAGCCAGATTAACCAGAAGTTGAGAAAAAAAAAATATACTTGCCTATGCCTCAAGAGGCGCCCTTTGCTACATGAGCAAATTTCACTAAGACTTCAGCAGAGTTCAAAAAATTTGTTGTGATAACCATCACCCTAGATTTGGAATCTTAACCTATGTTATTGAGACTCTTCAATTTGACCTAAAGCACCCGACACTCAAATAAGATATGGGTATTGGACACTTCATTTTGATGTAAAAAATTAGCAAAATTGCAAAGAAAATATGTCGAACTCTTGAAAATACAGTGTCCAGCCGGACACTCCATCCGAATCCGCATAACATAGATATTAACACAAATCACACTCGCCAAGTAAATTTCACACATGAAACTCAAGAAAGTTCATAAGTCAATAGATAAGCATTTTTGTGCATTACTATTCCGTTAACTTGGACTATGTTTGATATCAGTGACAACTACAACATTCTGCCCATTGCTTGACCGGATGGGAAAAGCTCATGCATTTTTTCCGTAAGTTAAACGCTCAGATATTTCACCTCACCTACTCCATTCTTATTCTTGAACTCCCATCAAATATCTCATTCAACCTAATTAACCAAGTAAAGACCATTACTTCAGCCTTATAAATGTATTTTCGATACAGTCAAGACTCAAAATCATCAAATTTAACCCAAATTAAGTCAAAGGAACTCAGCTATTACGGCTCATTGTTTTTGCTTCTCAAAAATGCTATACCAACTAACTGTTGTTGATAAACTCAAGTAATTCACCTAATCCACACAGTCTCGATTATCAAGAACCCACCCTGAAATCACATTGCAATAAAGCAACTAAGTGACCGAGTAAAGCAACCGACTTTAAAACAGAATAGTTGTATGAATGAAAAATTGACCAAATTCTAACTACATTCACTTATCAAAAATAAAATAGAATTCTAACTATATTGCCAGAGATAAGCACAACAAATTAGCTTTTACTCAGCTAAAACTACTGATTATGCAATCACAGATGACTTGCCTACACTACACTGTCTGGAGTATTAAAAAAACCATACAAATCATCAGTAGTTAAGTAATTAAGTATATACCACCAGCATAAATTTAAAACAGTAATTTAATTCAATACATGACTCAAATTTCACCCAGTTTACTAAATTATTGATAATTAAGACCGCACAGAAAACACATATTAGGTAATCTGACTTATATAATCTCGAGTAACTCACCTATTTAAACACCTGAGGCCCTGAATGTAAAACCCACCAAATAAAAAAATACAAAACCAACTGAAAGACCACCAGAAGTAAAACTAAACAGTAGAATTAACTACACAGCCACAGGAGACTCAAAATATTCACCAAATTCACTACAACTAACTCACCCAGTACTGCCGCGACAGCAAGTCCGCAGCAGCCTCGCTTCTTTCCCGCACCGAATCACCACTCTGATTACCCCCCAAGCTCAGCAGCGTTGCTGCACGGATCTGCTCGCTATCCGGATCATCACGAGAGTCCCGACCCGATACGCTAAGCGCTAGGGCTAGCTGAACCTGGTACTCCTCTTCCGACGAGTACTATCCTGCCGATTCACCGCCGGAGCAGCCGTCACGGTGGGGGAGGGAAGTGAAGAAGTGGAGGGACTGGACGGAGAATTGCTGGAAATTTGGTGGTGCTCGGTTATGGCTGGAAAGAAAGATGATGGAGGATTCTCGTTTAATCGATTGGGGTCGTGATTGCTACCTATATGTAGCTTCTTAAAAATATTCTTCATCGTTCCCACAGCTTCCACGGTTCTACCTCTCTCCAGATTTTCTCTATCTATATCTATCAGTCTATCACCTCCATCTCTTACTCAATTTATGTAATTATGTAAGGAACATTCATGGAACATTCATGGAAATAGCATAGAGCAATTTCGCGCCAGGCGCGTGAAGGTTCTAGTGGATCCTCCATTGAGAGCGTGGCGTAGATTCAAATACGTGACATTGCGGTTCTAATTGACTTAGGTGGGCAGCGTTAAAAATCATTTGATACACGATAAATAAAAATAACGCAAATTTTTACTTATTAAGCCATTAAATTTTTTAAAATTTAAATTACGTTACTGAAATTAATTAAAATTTTAAAATTATACTATTCTATTGTAATTGGCCTATTTTATTTATTACACTATTAAATTTTTTAAAATTTAAATTACGATATTAAACTAATTAAAATTTTAAAATTATATCATTCCGTTAATAAAATTGAATGTCCGTCAAATTGGTTCAAATTCTTTTAGGCAAAACTAAGAAAACTCTACTATAGTTGATATGTTTTACTTATTACACCATTAAACTTTTAAAAATTAAAATTACTCTATTGAACTAATTAATATTTTGAAATTACACAAATCCGTTAATAAGATTAGATGTCCGTTAAATTGACTCATATTTTTCAGACATGGTTAATGATAACATAAAAGAAAATGACATGTCATTCTTATGTGGATTAAGCAGTAAAATCAACTCATCACCCAAGCACGTCTCCAAAGCATAAATAAAATACGCAAAGAGAGAAACCTGACAAGTGTAGAAGAAGGTTGTGGCACAAGGTGAGGCAACGGTGGAGGCGCCCATGTGGCGGTGGTGGTAGCAACGATAGTGGAGACTCATTGTGTTGGTGGCGACATTGGAGGCTCGTTATGGTTATGGCTGCGGTAGCTCCTTTGGTGTTAAGGCTTTTAACAACGGTGATGAGTGCACTGCTAGCTAGTTCACTTTTTCTCCAATTTTTTTTTATCTAAGCTATGTGGGTTGATATTGCAGCGGGGTTGGTGCTAGTAATTAGGAAAATAAAGACGGACTTTGGGGTGTTGGGAGCTGATAACGGGGCTATGTTTTGGTAAATATAATTGGGGTTTCAATAGAGGCAACTAAAGTTGTAGAAGTTGTGATTACAAAAGGTAGGCGGAGGAGGATCAAGAAGAGAAAAATTGTAAAATGGAGAAGAAAACATACCTATTATAATAGTTAGGGTTCTAAACCTCTCCTATGATTTGTCTATAAAAATGATGGTGTATATTGTGACGCCCCCAGAATAGGTATACAACACCCATTCTGAGTCGCCAAATACATGGTACAGAAAGCAAACTACAACTTCAATAATACAATTGTCGTGCAAAATACGACAACACATACTGTGAGTTTAAATACAAATATTGTCTTCTAGACAATATCCACACTCAAATAAATTCTCATTACAATTATTCAAACACTATTTTACAGAAATAGTGAGGACTGCTAATACATCTTTCTAGAACCATCACTCCATACCCCGACTAGATCCTGCTATGTTCTCACCTCCTGAGAAGAAAAATGGAACAAAAAGGAAAAGGGTGAGCTCAACTAGCCCAGTAAAGAATATTATGACTAAGATAATATACAACAAATTATCGTTAGTCTTCAACAGGGAAAAATCTGATAAAATATAATCGACAACAAGTTTTAGATCAACAACTGCAGCGGAAACAGCAAACCATTAGAAGAGTCAAGTAGAGAAAGAATTCTACTATCTTCTAAGATTTAAAAGTCCATCATCAATATTTTATCCCTGTAACATCAATTAATAATCATCTTTAACCAAATATTCATCTTTGCACTACAGGCCAAAGATATTCATTTGTATCATCAGTCGGTCATGTTCATCTCAACACCTGTTCATCTTTGCACTACAGGCCAAAGATATTCATCAAGTAATTATACATCTTTGCACTACAGGCCAAAGATATTCATTAATATCATCATTTAGGACTGAGGATGATGAAAAATATCTTAAAGAGAACGAATCCAATGAGACAGAAGGACAAATAGTAGGGATTCGTATAACAGTTTATCCAAGATCAATAATACTTCATAATAATCAATTGTGAAGCAGAATTCAAAAATAAAGATCAAAACATGGATACAATCAAAGATAGTAACCATAATAGACATCTTGGACAAAAAGGGAAAATTTTATTTTTCGGTGAATAGTGCCGTATTCGTGAATAGTGCCGTATACGTGAATAGTGCCGTATACGTGAATAGTAACCCCCGACACAAAAAGTTCCAAATTTGATAAAAACTCATATCAATATTTCAGCATAATGATATTGAAGAAAATAATATCATTAAGAAGAAAATAATATCCCTTACCTCAAAATATCAGTACTTCTGGTCGGAATACCGGTATAAGGCTGAAAGAAACTTGCTCTGATGAATAGAAACTCTCAAAGTATCTAAATACTCACAAAATACACTCAATAATCTAGAGAGAGAAAGAGAGAAAACTTGTTTCTGGTGTGATTTTCAATTCTAACTTAGCCCTCTATTTATAGGAAAATTTTGGTAGGTTTGACCTGCAACCTGATGGCTTTACCTGCTACTATTCCCACCTACCACATTTGAAATATAATTCAGCACATTTCTTCACCAACCACAAGTGGGGCCCACCAATTCTAGAATTTTCCACCAAAATGATAAACTCCGAAAATTCAACAATTTCTGAACCAGTCATCATGTAAAATTCGTAATAAATCATACGTTCATTTTTAACGGTTCAAAATTTGTGGACATATACTCAACTTATATATGTATAACATATCCAAAAATTACCACGATCCAACGGTCGGATTAAAAATTATAACACCCGCAATATTTCTCAAAAACCCTGATTTGTAATACCTCCATTCCGACAAAAATATGGATAAAAACCTCAACATTAACTCCTTCATTTTTAACCACAAAAATATATATCCCTCATTTATATCCACATAAAATAAATATTTCCTTATCATATGAATCAATAATTAATTATTCATAAATAATATTACAGAATCACATTTATGACAACCAGGCCGTTCCCAGGAAAGAGGGGGCTTTCCAATAAGGATTTCTCCTTACTGGCGCGCAATTAGATGACCAAACCTCTCCTTAGACAGAACTTTCTAGACATTGCCAATAATGTTATCTAATAATATTATTCAAATAATATGAATTATTGATCTGATAAATGAAAATACTGTGCAGCAACAATTATTGAAACAACAATAATATAAAATATCAATGCAGCAATTATTGAATCAATAAAATAAAATATTGAACAGTAATCACTGTAACAATTATTGAGTAGTGCCTTCTTACGTACGAATCAATAATTCAACTATACTGTGCAATCCGTGTGCTACTATGCAACCACGCGTTATTACTGTATTTTTAACCACCGGGTATTTAAACAGTGTTAACGGTAACAACTACGCCGTTATTTATAAACAACTTATACTTGTCGTTTTCTTCATCCAATCGCTTTCCGTTATGGGGCCCACACAAGGCTGCGTCGTCGTACGAATATTCCCCGACAGCAAGAATATTCCACGACCAACCGAATATTCACCGACCAAAAATAAATATTTTATAACCACTTGCTTATTTTGCAAAATTTGCACATTTCACCCATAACCAAAGTATTATATCAAATTAACCCCTTATTATTCACAATAATATTTAGAGAAAATTTGATTTTATTCATTAATAAGTTGGGGTCTTACAACCTCCCCTCCTTATGAAATTTCGTCCTCGAAATTGACGTACGTACCTGATGTTTCAAAAAGGTGAGGATACCTCGCTTTCATTTCTGATTCCAACTCCCAGGTCATTTCTTCAATAGCATGGTTTCTCCACAAAACCTTAACTTGTGGTATAACCTTCGTGCGTAGGACATGCTCTTTCCTATCCAAGATCTTAACAGGTACCTCCTCGTACGTTAAATCTTCAGCTATCTCGTCTGGTTCTAACTCAATAATGTGGTTCGGGTCTTTAACATATTTACGAAGCATAGATATGTGAAAAACATTATGAACACGAGACATGCTTGGAGGTAATGCGAGTCTATATGCCACATTTCCTATTCGCTCAAGAATCTCAAATGGACCAACAAATCTTGGATTGAGCTTTCCTCTCTTCCCAAATCTTGTAACTCCCTTCCATGGTGCAACACGTAACAATACATGATCCCCAATATTAAATTCCACGTCCTTCCGATGAAGATCCGCATAACTCTTTTGTCGATCCTGTGCCGTTTGTATACGTTGTCGAATCGTTTGGATCTTCTCTGTAGTAATGCGTACCAATTCTGGTCCCAACAATGTTGCTTCACCCACCTCGTCCCAGCATACTGGAGAACGACATTTTCTTCCATACAACGCCTCAAATGGAGCCATACCTATGCTCGCCTGATAACTGTTGTTGTAGGAGAATTCCACCAATGGTAGGTACTTATCCCAACTCCCTTTGAGATCTAAGACACAAAGTCTTAATAGATCTTCAAGAGTTTGAATAGTCCTCTCTGATTGTCCGTCCGTTTGAGGATGGTATGCTGAACTGAATCGTAAATCCGTGCCCATAGCTTTCTGCAAGCTAACCCAAAATCGTGAAGTGAATCTTGGGTCACGATCCGAAACTATGGATACTGGCATGCCATGCAATCTCACAATCTCGTTCACGTACATACTAGCAAGACGTTCAAGGGAATAAGTCTCACGTATCGGCAAGAAATGAGCGGACTTGGTTAATCTATCAACAATAACCCAAATCGCATCTATGCCTTGAGAAACCTTGGGAAGACCCGTAACAAAATCCATAGTAATGTGTTCCCACTTCCATTTCGGAATCTCAAGTGGTTGCAATGGACCCTTTGGTACTTGATGCTCCGCTTTTACACGTTGACAAGTTAAACATCTCGAGATAAACTCCGCGATCTCTCTTTTCATATTGCTCCACCAAAATGTATGTCGAAGATCGTGATACATTTTGGTACTCCCAGGATGGATTGCAAACGGTGTGTTGTGTGCCTCCATCATTATTCTATGCTTCAAGTCAAAATCGTTAGGAACACAAAGTCTGGAGTTGACTCGAAGTATTCCTTCTTCATCGATTCTTGCTTCTGGAATAGCACCTTCTTGCACTTTCTTCTTCATACGCATCAGCTCTATATCCGTAGCTTGAGCAGCTTTAACTTTATCGATTAAAGTCGGTTCTACTCGTATATTTGATATCATCATGTGGGTACTTGGAGCCTTCATCTCTATCTCCATCCTTTGCAAGTCATACAAAATGGGCCTTTGTGTTAAAAACATTGCACTCGTACCCGCATATGATCTTCTACTCAATGCGTCAGCTACTACGTTTGCTTTTCCAGGATGGTATTGGATGGTATGATCGTAATCTTTCAACAGCTCAAGCCAACGTCGTTGCCGCATGTTGAGTTCCTTTTGGGTGAAGAAATATTTGAGGCTTTTATGATCTGTATAGATCTCCACTTTCTCCCCATAAAGGTAGTGTCTCCAGATCTTCAACGCAAAAACGACTGCTGCCAACTCCAAATCATGAGTAGGATAATTCCTCTCATATTCTTTGAGTTGTCGTGAGGCATAGGCTATGACTTTCCCATGTTGCATGAGAACACATCCTAACCCTTTGCCTGAAGCATCGCTGTAGATAACAAATCCATCCGAACCAGATGGTATTGTCAAAACAGGTGCCGAAATGAGTCTCCTCTTGAGTTCTTGGAAACTCTTCTCGCATTCCTCACTCCATACGAATTTTGTATCTTTCCGAGTCAGCTGAGTTAACGGAGTAGCGATTCGAGAAAATCCTTCCACAAATCTCCGATAATAACCAGCTAAGCCCAGAAAGCTACGTACTTCGGTTACCGACTTCGGTTGCTCCCAACTTTGTATGGCTTCAATCTTCGCCGGGTCGACAGATACTCCATGTTTTGACACCACGTGCCCAAGGAATGCTACTTCCTCAAGCCAGAACTCGCATTTCTTCAGTTTGGCATATAGCTTGTTTTCACGAAGCCTTTGCAGTACCAGCTTCAAATGGCGCTCATGATCTTCACGGCTTTTGGAATAGATGAGGATGTCATCAATAAAGACAACAACGAACTGATCCAAATATTCTTTGAATACACGGTTCATCATATCCATGAAGGCAGCAGGAGCATTAGTCAATCCAAAAGACATTACTAAGAATTCATAATGCCCGTACCGAGTTCTGAAGGCAGTCTTTGGAATATCCTCAGTTTTAATCTTCAGCTGATGATATCCAGAACGAAGATCGATCTTTGAAAAGAATTGTGCTCCTTGCAACTGGTCAAACAGGTCATCAATGCGAGGTAGCGGATACCTATTCTTGATGGTGACATGGTTCAATTCTCGATAGTCAATACAAAGTCGCATACTCCCGTCTTTCTTCTTTACGAATAAAACAGGAGCACCCCAAGGAGACGTACTAGGACGAATAAAACCGATGTCCAACAACTCCTGTAGTTGGACTTTTAACTCCTGAAGTTCAATAGGAGCCATTCGATATGGGGTTTTAGAAATGGGCTTTGTACCGGGTTCAAGGTCAATAAAGAATTCAATTTCTCGTTCCGGGGGTAGACCGGGAAGTTCTTCAGGAAATACATCGGGAAATTCTCTAACAATAGAAATATTATTCAAATCTGACTTGTCTTTGTTCAAATCCATAACATGGGCTAAGAAAGCTTGACATCCGTTTTTCAATAAACGAATAGCTTTGTGGCTTGATATGACAGTGACTGATTTTAGTGGTTTAGTAGTTTGAATTCGTATGACAGGTTGGTTAGGAATATGAAAACTAACAACCTTACGAAAACAATCAATTTTAGCATGATGAGTGGTTAACCAATCAATTCCTAAAATCACATCAAAAGCAAGTATCTTTAAAGAGATAAGATCAACAGGTAATGTGATAGTGCCAACTTGGATCATGCAAGATTTATAAACTGTAGATGTAACGAAGGTTTCACCCAACGGAGTTTCAACAGATAAGTTAAAGTCCAATTTCTCCGGAGTCAAGTTTAAACGTTGAGCACAAGCAGGAGAGATAAAAGAATGGGTAGAACCGGTATCTAGTAAAGTATAAACTTCGCAAGAATTCAAGATTAGCTTACCCGTGATCACCTCGTTCGGGTTTCTCGCGTTTTGGCCAGTAACGACAAACGCCCTTCCAGGAACCGCTGATTTCGACTTATCCGGGATAACTTTTGGAGTCACCATCCCCGCTGAACTTGGTTTTGCCACAGAACACTCTCGAGCTATATGACCTTCCTTTCCACAGTTATAACATACCTTGGATTGTTGTGGACAGTTTGGGCTGATATGTCCCTCTTTCCCACATTTGTAACATACGACCGGTGGTCGTTCTCCTCCCCTAGAAACAGTTGATGTTTGTGCTGACGTCTTCACGTTATCATTGTTGAATCTCCTCTTTCTGAAATTTCCACTTGACTCACCTCTCCTATTATCATGGCCACGATGACCACCCGAGTGGTTACCGCCTTTGTTCGTATTTTTCCCTCCTCGTTGGTTATCATCGCTCTGATGATTGCTGTCACCGGTATGACCCTGGTTGTGGTCCCTCGGTTGAGTATACTCATTATCTCTCTCTAATAATTGGGCCCTGTTGACAACGTCTGAATACAGAGAAAATTTATGAGAGATAAGGTATTGACGAATCTCAGGTTTTAAACCTCTCAGAAACATCCGCGTCATTCGTTCCTCATTTTCGACCAAATGAGGTGCAAACCTGGATAACTCTGCAAACTTCGCCTCGTACTGGGACACCGTCATGTTGTTTTGTTCCAGTCTAATAAACTCAACCTCCTTCATATGACGAATACTTTCGGGAAAGTACTTGTCATTGAACAGTTTTTGAAATGTTTCCCAGGACATGTTGAGTGCGTCAGGCTGGGTACGCTTCACAGACTCCCACCAGTAGTCTGCCTCACCGCGGAACATAAATGTGGCGAATGGAACCTTCTGTTCCTCCGTGCATCCCAAGACATCAAATATCTTGGTAATTTGCTTGACCCACGTTTCCGCCATGATCGGATCCGGCTTTCCCTTAAATTCTGGTGGTCCCAATTCTTTGAACTGCTTAGCTGTGACAAACCGCGCGTTGTTATCATTTCCACCCGTATTCTGCACACGAGTCTCCCTCGTCTGATTTTGCATGAACTGCAAAAAGCTCCTAAACATTCCATCATTCATCGTTTGCTCGGTAACGTTGTTTACAGGAGGAATATTGCCTTCCTGTTGCACGTTCCCCTGGGTAGTGATCAAAGGTGTCTCCACGGTCTGATTTACTCCATTATTAACGTTCTCAGCTGCCATTCTTAAATACTGCCATAAAACAAGGGTTAATAGTCATGTCATATATTATCCCTATACTCTGACCGACCAAATAAACACCAAATAAACTTAGTCAGGTCATACTAGCGAAGGAATTCCCCGTCTCTCCCCTCCTAGTTCTTGTCTCACATCTCAGCCAGGGATCATATCCCTAAGCTCTGATACCAACTGTGACGCCCCCAGAATAGGTATACAACACCCATTCTGAGTCGCCAAATACATGGTACAGAAAGCAAACTACAACTTCAATAATACAATTGTCGTGCAAAATACGACAACACATACTGTGAGTTTAAATACAAATATTGTCTTCTAGACAATATCCACACTCAAATAAATCCTCATTACAATTATTCAAACACTATTTTACAGAAATAGTGAGGACTGCTAATACATCTTTCTAGAACCATCACTCCATACCCCGACTAGATCCTGCTATGTTCTCACCTCCTGAGAAGAAAAATGGAACAAAAAGGAAAAGGGTGAGCTCAACTAGCCCAGTAAAGAATATTATGACTAAGATAATATACAACAAATTATCGTTAGTCTTCAACAGGGAAAAATCTGATAAAATATAATCGACAACAAGTTTTAGATCAACAACTGCAGCGGAAACAGCAAACCATTAGAAGAGTCAAGTAGAGAAAGAATTCTACTATCTTCTAAGATTTAAAAGTCCATCATCAATATTTTATCCCTGTAACATCAATTAATAATCATCTTTAACCAAATATTCATCTTTGCACTACAGGCCAAAGATATTCATTTGTATCATCAGTCGGTCATGTTCATCTCAACACCTGTTCATCTTTGCACTACAGGCCAAAGATATTCATCAAGTAATTATACATCTTTGCACTACAGGCCAAAGATATTCATTAATATCATCATTTAGGACTGAGGATGATGAAAAATATCTTAAAGAGAACGAATCCAATGAGACAGAAGGACAAATAGTAGGATTCGTATAACAGTTTATCCAAGATCAATAATACTTCATAATAATCAATTGTGAAGCAGAATTCAAAAATAAAGATCAAAACATGGATACAATCAAAGATAGTAACCATAATAGACATCTTGGACAAAAAGGGAAAATTTTATTTTTCGGTGAATAGTGCCGTATTCGTGAATAGTGCCGTATACGTGAATAGTGCCGTATACGTGAATAGTAACCCCCGACACAAAAAGTTCCAAATTTGATAAAAACTCATATCAATATTTCAGCATAATGATATTGAAGAAAATAATATCATTAAGAAGAAAATAATATCCCTTACCTCAAAATATCAGTACTTCTGGTCGGAATACCGGTATAAGGCTGAAAGAAACTTGCTCTGATGAATAGAAACTCTCAAAGTATCTAAATACTCACAAAATACACTCAATAATCTAGAGAGAGAAAGAGAGAAAACTTGTTTCTGGTGTGATTTTCAATTCTAACTTAGCCCTCTATTTATAGGAAAATTTTGGTAGGTTTGACCTGCAACCTGATGGCTTTACCTGCTACTATTCCCACCTACCACATTTGAAATATAATTCAGCACATTTCTTCACCAACCACAAGTGGGGCCCACCAATTCTAGAATTTTCCACCAAAATGATAAACTCCGAAAATTCAACAATTTCTGAACCAGTCATCATGTAAAATTCGTAATAAATCATACGTTCATTTTTAACGGTTCAAAATTTGTGGACATATACTCAACTTATATATGTATAACATATCCAAAAATTACCACGATCCAACGGTCGGATTAAAAATTATAACACCCGCAATATTTCTCAAAAACCCTGATTTGTAATACCTCCATTCCGACAAAAATATGGATAAAAACCTCAACATTAACTCCTTCATTTTTAACCACAAAAATATATATCCCTCATTTATATCCACATAAAATAAATATTTCCTTATCATATGAATCAATAATTAATTATTCATAAATAATATTACAGAATCACATTTATGACAACCAGGCCGTTCCCAGGAAAGAGGGGGCTTTCCAATAAGGATTTCTCCTTACTGGCGCGCAATTAGATGACCAAACCTCTCCTTAGACAGAACTTTCTAGACATTGCCAATAATGTTATCTAATAATATTATTCAAATAATATGAATTATTGATCTGATAAATGAAAATACTGTGCAGCAACAATTATTGAAACAACAATAATATAAAATATCAATGCAGCAATTATTGAACCAATAAAATAAAATATTGAACAGTAATCACTGTAACAATTATTGAGTAGTGCCTTCTTACGTACGAATCAATAATTCAACTATACTGTGCAATCCGTGTGCTACTATGCAACCACGCGTTATTACTGTATTTTTAACCACCGGGTATTTAAACAGTGTTAACGGTAACAACTACGCCGTTATTTATAAATAACTTATACTTGTCGTTTTCTTCATCCAATCGCTTTCCGTTATGGGGCCCACACAAGGCTGCGTCGTCGTACGAATATTCCCCGACAGCAAGAATATTCCACGACCAACCGAATATTCACCGACCAAAAATAAATATTTTATAACCACTTGCTTATTTTGTAAAATTTGCACATTTCACCCATAACCAAAGTATTATATCAAATTAACCCCTTATTATTCACAATAATATTTAGAGAAAATTTGATTTTATTCATTAATAAGTTGGGGTCTTACATATATACTTTCAAATTTTATAAAATCTATCAAATTAATGATGTAATTTGAACAAATTGAATATCAAGAAAAAGAATCAAATTTGAGTTTATTTAATTTTGCTAAATAACATTATTAATTTCATCAATTTGAAGCAGAAATCTATGGGGTAATTTCGGTTGGTTTGTAAATTTGAAGCACAAATCTAGCCACGTCTGAAAAAATCTAAGTCAATTTGACGTCCATCCAATCTTATTAACGAAATGATATAATTTCAAAATTTTAATTAGTTCAATGGGGTAATTTCAATTTTTAAAAGTTTAATTGTGTAATAAGTAAATGTGTCAACTATAATGTGGTTTTCCTTGATTTTGATTGAAAGAATTGGAGCAAATTTGACGGACATCAAATCTTATTAACCGAATGGTGAAATTTCAAAATTTTAATTAGTTCAATGGGTAATTTAATTTTTTAAATGTTTAATAGTGTAATAAGTAAAACGTGCCAACTACAGCGAGTTTTCCCTTAGTTTTGCTGTGATAATCCAGATTTTCGGAAATAATTAAAATAAGAATTTAATTAAATAAAATTCTTATTATGTGACATTTGATTTTATAAGTGAAATTGTATTATGCAATGTGATGTTTTATATAATAATAAATATATTATTATTTATTATTATATGTAAATAAATTGGTGATTATAATTTGTAGAATAAGAAAAAGATATTATTATATGTTTATTGAAAACAAATTGTAGAAATGAGAAAGAAAATGAGCAAATATATAATGTGTGACGCCCCCAAAATAGGTATACACAACCTATTCTGAGTCGTCAAATACATGGTACATAATTTAAATACAAACTTAATTTATACAACTGTCGTACAAAATACGACAAAACATAAGCTAAGAGTTTTAACACGAATATTATCTCGTAGACAATATTCAAACTCAAATGAAGTTCTCATTACAATTATTATCACACTATTTTATAGAATAGTGAGGACTACTATAGCAACCATCTCGGACCGTCACTCCATTCCCCAACTAGTCTCAGCTATATTCTCATTTCCTGAAGAGAACAATGAAGGAAAAGGGTGAGCTCACTAGCCTAGTAAAGAATATTATGACTAAGATAATGCAGAATAAATTATCATTAGCCTTCAACAGTGTAAAAACTGATAGAATACAATAGGCAACAAGTTTAACTGCAGCGAAACAAGCAATCCATTAGAAGAGTTAAGTAGAGCATGATGTCTACTATATTCTATGATTTAAAAGTTCATCATCAATATTTTATCTCTGTAAAACATTTTAATAAATAATCCACATCACCGAATTATCCATGCACTACGGCCAATGATATTCGTTAGTATCACATCCATGAATCATTCATGCACTACGGGCCAATGATATTTGTTATTATCATCAGTGGTCATGATTATGCCAACAATTGTCCATCAATGCACTACGGGCCAATAATGACTTTTACCACATCATTTGTAATATTACATGTCATGATTATACCGATACATAATTCATGGTCATAATCATACCAATCAATAGTACATTTATGTACTACGGGCCAAATATGACTTTCATCACAATATAAGCATTAGGATGATGACAATGATATAAGAATTCAATTAAGTGAGATCAAGGATAAATTTTAAAGATTTATAATTCAATTTATCCAGATTTTAAGAATGTCCAAATTGTCAACATGATAACTGCTTTGTGGAGTAAAATTCAAGAATAATATTCATGTATCAAAAATAATTTGGACAGAAAAGAAATCAATTTTTATCGTGAATAGTACCCCGGGTGAATAGTATCCGAGTGAATAGTACTGAGTGAATAGTACCCCCAGCATAAAAAGATTAAAAATTAACAAGAATGTTCAGAAAAATATTTATATGAAATGATACTAGATGAAACGCAAATTTCAAGATTATTCTACTAATTTCAAGGAGTATAGAAGCTGTAGACACTTGAAATTTTCTGCACACCTGTTACTGACATTGCAGGAGGACAGATTCGTTTTGCAGACATAACCCTGGAAGACAGCTCACATCCAGTCTGGATACTACCGGAAGTTCAGTCTCAACCCCGGAACACACACTGGGAACCTCGGAGGTAACCCCGAGGCCTACAGTTCCAATACCGGAAATTCCACTAGAGAAGACCGATTCATCTCGGAGATAACCCCGAGATATTCAGTCTCAGCCCCAACATTGGGAGTAGCAGATTCAAACCTTGGAGATAATCCCAAGGAAGGCAGTTGTAGTTCTGGAGATAACCCCGAAAATGCTTGTTTCAAATGCATGCAATCAGCTTTAACCTCGGCGCTTACACCGAGGTACTCAGTACAAGACCTGGCAATAACACCAGGAAGATAGGCCACCTCAGAGATGACACTGAGGACCTTCAACACTTGCAGCAGTCCAATCTCAGAGATAACCCTGAGCAACGTCTGCTTTATCAGCCCAAATCGGAGATAACCCTGGTGAGGGGCAAAGTCGTCATCTTGCCACCTTGAAGCCACATCACGCCGTCTCAACATTTTAGACATATATTTCTACACAGTAATGTCCCATAAGGACCTAGGAAGTCCAATCCCGAGTGACTATTACGTAGGGTAACGGATAGAGATTTGAAGCATGAAGACCGGAGGGCATAGTCCCATCTTCCTGACTTCGTACAATCTCTAATCCCATGTCATTGTGTAACTCTCGATAACGGCGGTCCGAAATAGGTCTTACATACCTCAGTCGGATGCCCGGATTGCAATTTTAAAAGTTCGAGTGGACATCACGTTGCATGCGTGCACGTACTTCTAGACGACGGGACCCGCAAAGCCCGGGGCACCCCGGGTAGCCGCAGGTACACCTGCGGCTCCCCTCTCTATAAATAGAGGGCTTGGGGTGGCCATTTTGTAAGAGAAAAAGGCGAGAAAGCCCTGTCCAATTTGCTCTATACACACCCTAAACTTCTAAACACTTGTAAGCTCATATATAGTTACTTTTTACCTGCGGGAGCCGAGTGTTCATCCATTTAAAGCTATAGAAGTCTTCTTTGGCAGCCCACTGTAAACCTTCTTACACACTTTAAAGCCTTTCTCTTCATCTTTGCACACACTATTCTTCATGTTGAGAGTCGTGTTGCGTGTGTTTGCTTGGACTTCAGTCCATGGCTTTTATTTTTTTTGTATATATTATATATATATATATATATATATATATATATATATATATATATATATATATATATATATATATGGACTAACATTATCGAGTTATGCCTCGATTGAGCCTATACTTATGTCTGGAGCGTTTAATTGCTTTCATATATATATATATATATATATATATATATATATATATTTATATATATAAGCAATAAACGCTCCAGATGTAAAATCCAGGCTCATCGAACAAAGTTCGACACACAGTTCATATATATATATATATATATATATATATATATTTACATTCCGTCCTGCCTAGAGTTTACTTCGTAGCGGTTGACCGTTTTTACTGCTTTCTGTACATTTCGTCCCGCCTGGAGTTTCCTCCGTGGTGGTTAATCGCTTTTACAGCTTTATTTACATTTCTGATCCCCCATGGAGGTGCTTCGTGGTGGTTGATCATGCCTGTATATATATATATTTATAACTTTTATATATATAATTGCTTATAGCTTTCATACAAACTACGGTATCATGTGATCACATATTCAGTCTACTGAATCTAGATTCGGTTCCAGTGATGGACCTTTTCAGCTGTAAGCAGCTTATAAATTTATTTGCGATGTTTGAACTTCCTCAGATGGTTTCCATACCCATGAGGAGTTCAGCATTATTTTGTACATTATTTTTTTCTATAGATGCTTCGCATCTCGAAAATAAAAACAATCAAGCCGAATATTGAATAAAATGGAAGTATCAAAAGGCCTCAATTACTATTGAGCACAAGGGTTTGAAAAACCTCTTTTCTAAAACGTCATTGTTATATCTTGCTTAAAATTGAATTTTTATATAAATTCAAACCTTGTGTATATAGGTGCGAACGAGGCCTCGCACTACTTCCAAATAACAGCACATTGACCCACACACACAAATATTCATATAACAGTTTCTTGAAAAGTGGCGGTTACCATGGTAACACAGATGTCGGGGGGTGCCTAACACCTTCCCTCCGCATAAGCAAGTCCCCGGATCCTAATGAATCTTGGTTTCACAGACCCATTTAGCAGTGTCACATCACTGAGTCAATGTACAAACCTTTTCTCGGTTGTGTTGGTACAACCAGTTAAAAAAGTTACTGAGGACTCTTAAATAGTCAATCGTCGACATTATACATGTCAGACCTTTTTCACTTATTTTTTCAAACAAATCCCACCTAACATGAGAATACAAAAGAACAAGTAACGAAAAGGGATAAATAAAAATCCCGACGTCGACAGGTGGCGACTCCATTGGGGATCTCCAATTAGAGGACTTAAGCCGCTATTATAAGCTTTTCAAAACTGTTATATGCTTGTGTGTGGATGTTGCATTTATATTTATGATGAATGTGTATGAATGCATTTTTTTACTGCACTGCAATATATCTATCTGTGATATTAGTGCTTCGCACATGTCATCATTTTCATAAACGGTGAGACACGTTGTATGTGAATGTATGTTGTGTGGTTCCTCCACCAGGAGGCAATCCTGTCGGTGTTTGATTACTGGACTCGTAGGAAGACTAATTCCAACGAGGCTCAGGAAATGCACCACCCAAATTCGCTCTAGTTGAAAAACGGGATTAACTTCTCATTCAGTAAATTGTGATGATTTGGGAACCTTCATGCCAAAAAGCCGCGAGAGAAACCTAAGATAGGTCAGTCTCTGATAAACCAAACGCAGAGGAAAGTCTCTTCATGCTTTCTCATTTTAAATTACTCGTAAAATCAATTACTTGTAATTTACATTTCATATTCATCTCCATGTAATGAGAAATATGAAGAAATATGTGCATATACATATTTAAATTAACATGATATCCTGTATTACAAACAGCTAACATCCGTTTTGCAGGATCATAATCCTAAAACGGACATATCACATAGCATGTAAACATTTACACAATCCCTAAAATTAAACTATGCAAGTTTTATCGCAGGGAAGCATTTAGACCTATTACCCGATCAAAATCCAAAAAGGTCGCAGGCCTACAACCAATCATGTCTTCATCTGACCAATTTAATCCAATTTCTCGTGAAGAATTTGACGGATTAAGTAAACGAATTACAGATTTGGCTATTTTGAGACCCCAGATTTTATGAATAAAGATTTAAATTTCTCGAAATATTTTTTTGAATATTATGGTGTGGATTTAATATAATGTTATAGTTGGGGATAATATTTATAAATTTTGTAAAGTAAGCAAGTTGTTATATAATATTCGATTGGTTGGGGAATATTCATTTTAACAGAGAATATTCGTACGACGACACAATCATTGGGGGACCCCACAACGGAAGTATTGTCGTAGTAAGAAAATGACAAAATTATCTTTTTATAAAAATAACGGTGGAAGTGTTACCGTTAAAACTGTTAAACTACCCGGTAGTAAAAGTACACTAATACGCGTGGTTGCATAGTAGCACACGGTATTGGTTATTGATGCTTACGTAAGAAGTCACTCAGTTATACTCAATTATTGCTACAGTAATTACTACATCATATCTCTCATATTATTGATTCAATTATTGTCACAGTATTATCTGCATAATATGTTATGTTATTAAATCAATAATTGAGACAACAAAGTTATTCATATTATTATTTGCAATATTGACAATGTCTAAAAGTTCTGTCAAGGAGAGGTTAGATAATCTAATTGCGCGCCAATAGGGAGAAATCCTTATTGGAAAGCCCCCTCTTTCTTAAGAACGACCTGGTTGTTAAATATTGTGAGTTATAATATTAATGATGAATAAGTTCGTGTTGATTAAAGATGAATTTGATAGTTCCATTGTGTTGGGATTATTAGTGTTAGTGGAAATCGACATCTATTCCGATAATAATTGATGTCTGGGGGTTATATTGATAAATCGGGTAATTTATCGGATGAATGAGAAATTAATTGCTACTAATTCACATGCTTATATAACTATTTGTTCACATGTGTGTACTATTGAATCACATTCATGTACTATTAGGGGAGTTGGTGCAAGATTGATAATACTTGCATGACTAAGTTAAAAATAGAGGTATAGATGGAGGTACTATACTGTAATTCGTATTTTTTTCACATGATTATACTATTGACTTACATTATTTACTATTAGGGGAGGTGGTGCAAGTTTGATAATACTTGCAGGACTAAGTTAAAATGAAAGAAAAGTTGGAGGTATTGTACTGTAATATTTCGAGTCCCAAAATGTGCAATTATCGAAACTATATTTTCCTATAAATAGAAGCTCATTCTTCCTTCATTTCTCACCAATTCACTAAAGCTATAGAAATTATTATAGAGAAAAATTATAGAGAGAAAGAAGAAGAGAAGTCCGCTACCTCTCTATTCCAGTATCCAGCTTTATTCTAAGGTAAGGGGTAATATTTCTTTCACATTCATGAAGAGAGCTATTGTTATTCCATTCCTTATTATTCTGTCAGAATAACCTGTATATGCGAAGTGCCGCATACATGGTGAAATTCTTCTGTTATTCCATTCTTTATTATTATGTTGGAATAATATGTCTATGCGAAGTACCGCATACATGGTGAAATTCTTCTAGTATTCCATTCATTATCATTCTGTCGGAATATCCTGTCTGTGTGTTTATGCCGGACCTGGTTCCTTTATTTATTATTTTGTCAGAATATCCTGTCTGTGCGTTTACGTCGAACCTGGTTCTATTATTTATTATCCTGTCGGAATATCCTATCTGTGCGTTTATGCCGGACCTGGTTCCATTATTTATTATTCTGTTGGAATAACCTGTCTGTGCGGTCTATCGCATGCATGGTGAATTATTTTGTTATTCTATTCTTTATTATTCTGTTGTAATAACTTGTCTATGTGGATTACCACATGCATGGTGAATGATCCTTCATATTCATTCCTTATTAAATTGTGGAAATGATCTGTCTACGTGGATTACCGCATGGCGGGCAAAAATCCATTGCGGTTTCATATTCTCTATTATACTCAGTCGGTTAAAGAAATTAGTGGAATGTTCTTGATATTTGCGCTTCATCCAGTATCTTTTCATGAAAATATTCTTCTAAGTACTCTTGAATTTATCTCCACAAAGCAGTATCATGTTGACAATTTGGACGTTATTGATTTCAAGATAAATTAATTTATAAATCTTTAAAATTTATTCTTGGACTTGTTTAATTGAATAATTATGTAATTGTCATCATCCTCATGTTTATATTATGTTGAAAGCCATCTTTGGCTTACGTACATAGATGGACTTGGTATGATTATGACCAGGGATTATTCAGTATAATCATGACCGTAATGTGACGAATGATGTGGTAAAAGTCCTCAGTGGCCTGTAGTGCATTGATGGACAGTTTTTGGTATGATTATGACCAGGGATTATTCGGTATAGTCATGACCATTGATGATTTAATGAATATCCTTGGCCCGTACTGCAGGGATGATTAGATGATGTGGTTTATTTATGAAGCTGAGTCTCAGCGATAAAAATTGATGAAAACATTTTAAATCATAGAAGATAGTAGATATCATGCTCTACTTGACTCTTCTAATGGATTTCTTATTCCACTGCAGTTAAACTTGTTGTCTATTATATTCTATCAGTTTAACATTGTTGAAGGCTAATGATAATTTATTCTGCATTACCTTAGTTATAATATTTCTTACTGGGCTAGTTGAGCTCACCCTTTCTTTCACTGTTCTCTTCAGGAAATGAGAATATAGCTAGGACTGGTCGGGAAACGGAGTGACGGTCCGAGATGGTGGCTATAGTAGTCCTAACTATTTTTATAAAATAGTGTGATAATAATTGTAATGAGGACTCCATTGAGTGTGGATATTGTCTAGAAGGCAATATTCGTGTTTAAACTCTCAGCTATGTCTTGTCGTATTTTGCACGACAATTGTATAATTAAGTTTGTAGTTGAGTTATGTACCATGTATCTGGCGACTCAAGATGAGTGATGTATACCTGTTTTGGGGGCATCACAGCTGTTCTGCTTAAATAACTACATCAATCTACTCAAGGTATGAAGATACCCATACATGCTGAATCCTCTGCACAAGGAGGAACTCAAGGTTCTGATAAAGCCATTACAGTAACTGAACTGCAGTTGGATACAACCAACAAAATTCACGATTCCACCCATCTCAAAAGTGATCCAGACACCGGTGACATCAAGAAAAAGGTCTTTCAAATGGAAGAAACCCTTCGTTCTATTAAAGGAATTAGAGCACACGGGAGTGTCTCCTATGCCGATCTTTGTATATTCCCTGGTGTTCATTATCTAGAGAAGTTCAAAACTCCTGACTTCGAAAAGTATGACGGGTTAGGAGATCCTTACACCCGTTTGAAGGTGTTCATTGGAGAACTTGGATCTTATGCAGAGGACGAGAAGCTCAGAATGCAGCTGTTCCAAAAGAGTCTGACTGGAGAAGCCCGTTCGTGGTTTACCAGATTAGACAATTCAAAGATCCGTAGTTGGGAAGAACTAGCTCATGTCTTCCTTACACAATACAGTTTCCAGTCTCAGATGACTTCTGACCGGTACCAGATTACCAAGGTCAAGAAACAGTCCAATGAATCTTTTAGAGAATATGCTCAAAGGTGGAGGCGCCTTGCTGCTCAGGTGATTCCTTCTATGACAGAGTCAGAGATGGTCATGACCTTTATCCACATGCGAGAAGCTCCTTTCTATGAAAGAGTCTTAGCTGGCATTGGTAAACCATTTTCTGAAATGATCAAACATAGAGAAATGGCTGAGATGGGATTGAAGTCAGGAAAGATTCAAGACCTAGCCGCTCTCAAAGCTGTTGCTGAGCACATCCAATCAGGAAATTATGGAAACAACCCCCGAAGGGTCCATAAAAAGAAAGAGGAGGATGTTTCCTTGATACTCCAAGGTCAAAAGGGCAATCAGAATATGCCTATTCAGAGGAGAAATTACACTCCCTTTTAAGCACATTCTTCAAACCCTCCAATGCCTAAAGGTGGAGAAGTCAAACGCCCTCGAGTGTTCACACCCCTAGGGGACTCACTGGAGAATATTTTCAATCTTCTGACCACTCAAAAGAAAATTACGCATCTTCTTCCACCAGCTAACCCTAATGGGAGGGGTTTCAATGCTGCTCGGAAATGTGCTTATCATGCCGGGGCACCTGGACATGATACTCACGATTGTTGGGCCTTGAAACACAAGATCCAAGATTTAATAGACAACGGTGAGATCGTGGTCACTAAACCAGATCAACCTCACGTGCAAGACAACCCTCTTCCTCCACACAAAGAGGAAGAGGTCAACATGATTAATTGGAGCAATGGACAAAGTTCCAATTTTAACTGTGAAGCATCCCAGATCATCAAAGACGGTGTTGACAAATGGGATTATGCAAAGTTTCAATTTACGATGGAACGAAAGATTAAAGCTCTGTGTAAACAAATTGAGCAATTGACCGAATTAATGACTTATCAGCATCAAGTCATACGCCAATTAGTCAGCCAGGAGCATGCTAGTCTCCTACCTTTGGTTATGAATACTCCATCGTCACCTTCAAAATATGAAACATCAGAGGACAAAGTAACGAAGAGAGCAACTGCCAAAGTCCGTCGGGATTTTGCCAATAGAAGGGAAATTGTGACGCCCCCAAAACAGGTATCACCCATTCTGAGTCGCCAAATACATGGTACAAAAACAAATACAACCTCAGTAATACAATTGTCGTGCAAAATACGACAACACATATACTGTGAGTTTGAATACAAATAGAGAGTATAAAAACTCAAAAGGAGTCCTCATTACAATTATTGATACACTATTTTACAAAAATAGTGAGGACTGCTAAACAACTTTCTAAAATCGTCACTCCATACCCCGGCTAGTTCCTGCTATACTATCTCCTCCTGAGAAGAAAATGGAACAAAAAGGATGAGCTCAACTAGCCCAGTAAGAAATATTATGACTAAGATAATATACCGCAAATTATCGTTAGTCTTCAACAGGGAAAATCTGATAAAATATAATAGACAACAAGTTTTAGATCAACAACTGCAGCGGAAACAACAATCCATTAGAAGAGTCAAGTAGAGAAAGAATTCTGCTATCTTCTAAGATTTAAAAGTCCATCATTAATATTTTATCCCTGTAACATCAATCAATATACATCTTGAATCAAATATTCATCTTTATACTACAAGCCAAAGATATTCATTTGTATCATCAGTTGGTCATGTTCATCTCAACACCTATTCATCTTTGCACTACAGGCCAAAGATATTCATCAGGTAATCATACATCTTTGCACTACAGGCCAAAGATATTCAGTAGTATCATCATTTAGGACTGAGGATGATGAAAAATATTTTAAAGAAAACGAATCCAGTGAGATAAAATAACAAATATTAGGGATTCGTATTACAGTTTATTCAAGTTCAATAATACTCCATAATAACCAATTTTGAAGCAGAATTCAAAAATAAAGATCAAAACATGGATATAATCAAAGATAGTAACCATAATAGACAACTTGGACAAAAAGAAGAAAATTTTATTTTTCGGTGAATAGTGCCGTATTCGTGAATAGTGTCGTGAATAGTAACGTATACGTGAATAGTAACCCTAACACATAAAGTTCCAAATTTAATAAAAAGTTCATACCAACATTTCGGTATAATGATATTGAAGAAAATATCATTTTAAGAAGAATATAACACCCCTTACCTCAAAATATCAGTACTTCTGACTGAATTTCGGATATAGTGTTGACATAAACTTGCACTGAATAGCAACTCTCAAAGTATCAAAATACTCACAAAATACGCTCGAGTATATAGAGAGAGAAAGAGAGAAAACTTATGAATTCTGGTGTGATTTTCAATTCTAACTTAGCCCTCTATTTATAGAAAAATGTTAGCATGCCGAAGCAGACTTGACCTGCAACCTGATGGCTTTACCTGCTACTATTGCCACCCACCACATTTGAAATAAAATTGAGCATATTTCTTCACCAACCACATGTGGGGCCCACTCAATTCTAGAATTTTCCACCAAAATCATTTATAAACCTAATTTCCGAATCATTCACCTCTTAAAATTCATAACAAATTATACGTTCATTTTTAACGGTTCAAAATTTATGGACATATACTCAACTTATATATGTATAACATATCCAAAAACCACAACGATCCAACGGTCAGATTAAATATTATAACTCACGCAATATATCTCAAGAACAGTGATTTAATTTTTAATACCTCCATTCCGACAAAAATACCTCAACATTAATTCCTTCAATTATATCCACATAAAATAAATATATCCATCATTTATAACCGCATAAAATAAATATTTCCTTATCATATAAATCAATAATTAATTATTCATAAATAATATTACAGAATCACAATAATGACAACCAGGCAGTTCCCAAGAAAGAGGGGGCTTTCCAATAAGGATTTCTCCTTACTGGCGCGCAATTAGGTGACCAAACCTCTCCTTAGACAGAATTTTTTAGACATTGCCAATAATGCTATCTAATAATATTATTCAAATAACATAATTATTGATCTGATAATGGAAAATACTGTGCAGTGACAATTATTGAAACAACAATAATATAAAATATCAATGCAGCAATTATTGAATCAATAAAATAAAATATTGAACAGTAACTACCGTAACAATTATTGAGTAGTGCCTTCCTTCGTAAGAATCAATAATTCAAAAATACTGTGCAATCCGTGTGCTACTGTGCAACCACGCGTATTACTGTATTTTAACCACCGGGTATTCCAATAGTGTTAACGGTAACAACTACGCCGTTATTTATAAAAACTCAATTTTTGTCGTTATCTTCATCCAACCATTTTCCGTTAAGGGGCCCACAAATAGCTGCGCCGTCCTACGAATATTCTCCGACAGAAAGAATATTCCACGACCAAACGAATATTCCTCGACAAAGTGAATATTTTATAACCACTTGTTTATTTTGCAAAATTTGCACATTTCACCCATAACCAAAATATTATATCAAATTAACACCTTATTATTCACAATAATAATTAGAGAAAATTTGATTTTATTCATTAATAAGTTGGGGTCTTACAACCTTCCCTCCTTATGAAATTTCGTCCTCGAAATTGACGTACGTACCTGGTGTTTCGAAAAGGTGGGGATACCTCGCTTTTATTTCTGATTCTAACTCCCAGGTCATTTCTTCAATAGCATGGTTTCTCCACAAAACCTTAACTTGTGGTGTAACCTTCGTGCGTAAGACATGCTATTTCCTATCCAAGATCTTAACAGGTACCTCCTCGTACGTTAAATCTTCGGCTATCTCGTCTGGTTCTAACTCAATAATGTGGTTCGGGTCTTTAACATATTTACGAAGCATAGATATGTGAAAAACATTATGAACACGAGACATACTTGGAGGTAATGCGAGTCTATAGGCCACATTTCCTATTCGGTCAAGAATTTCAAATGGACCAACAAATCGTGGATTGAGCTTTTCTCTCTTTCCAAATCTTGTAACTCCCTTCCATGGTGCAACACGTAACAATACATGATCCCCAATATTAAATTTTACGTCATTCCGATGAAGATCCGCATAACTCTTTTGTCGATCCTGTGCCGTTTGTATACGTTGTCGAATCGTTTGGATCTTCTCTGTAGTCATTCGTACCAACTCTGGTCCCAACAATGTTGCTTCACCCACCTCGTCCCAGCATACTAGAGAATGACATTTTCTTCCATACAACACCTCGAATGGAGCCACACCTATACTTGTCTGATAACTGTTGTTGTAGGAGAATTCCACCAATGGTAGGTACTTATCCCAACTCCCTTTGAAATCTAGGACATAGAGTCTTAATAGATCTTCAAGAGTTTGAATAGTCCTCTCTGATTGTCCGTCCGTTTGAGGATGGTATGCCGAACTGAATCGTAAATCCGTGCCCATAGCTTTCTGCAAGCTAACCCAAAATTGTGAAGTGAATCTAGGGTCACGATCCAAAACTATGGATACTGGCATGCCATGCAATCTTACAATCTCATTTACGTACATACTAGCAAGACATTCAAGGGAATAAGTCTCACGTATAGGCAAGAAATGGGTAGACTTGGTTAATCTATCAACAATAACCCAAATCGCATATATGCCTTGAGAAACCTTGGGAAGACCCGTAACGAAATCCATGGTAATATGTTCCCACTTCCACTTCGGAATCTCAAATGGTTGCAACGGACCCTTTGGTACTTGATGCTCCGCCTTTACACGTTGACAAGTTAAACACCTCGAGATAAACTCCGCGATCTCTCTTTTCATATTACTCCATCAAAATGTATGTCGAAGATCGTGATACATTTTGGTACTCCCAGGATGGATTGCAAACGGTGTGTTGTGTGCCTCCATCATTATTCTATGCTTCAAGTCAAAATCGTTAGGAACACAAAGTCTGGAGTTGACTCGAAGTATTCCTTCTTCATCGATTCTTGCTTCTGGAATAACACCTTCTTGCATTTTCTTCTTCATACGCATCAGCTCCATGTCCGTAGCTTGATCAACTTTAACTTTATCGATTAAAGTCGGTTCTACTCGTATGTTTGATATCATCACGTGGGTACTTGGAGCCTTCATCTCTATCTCCATCCTTTGCAAGTCATACAAAATGGGCCTTTGTGTTAACAACATTGCACTCGTACCCGCATATGATCTTATAATCAATGCGTCAGCTACTACGTTTGCTTTTCCAGGATGATATTGGATGGTATGATCGTAATCTTTCAGCAGCTCGAGCCAACGTCGTTGCCGCATGTTGAGTTCCTTTTGGGTGAAGAAATATTTGAGGCTTTTATGATCTGTATAGATCTCCACTTTCTCCCCATACAGGTAGTGTCTCCAGATCTTCAACACGAAAACAACTGCTGCCAACTCCAAATCATGAGTAGGATAATTCCTCTCATATTCTTTGAGTTGTCGCGAGGCATAGGCTATGACTTTCCCATGTTGCATGAGAACACATCCTAATCCTTTGCCTGAAGCATCGCTGTAGATAACAAATCCATCCGAACCAGATGGTATTGTCAGAACAGGTGCCAAAATGAGTCTCCTCTTGAGTTCTTGAAAACTCTTCTCACAATTCTCGCTCTAACCGAATTTTGTATCTTTACGAGTCAGCTGAGTTAACGGAGTAGCGATTCGAGAAAATCCTTCCACGAATCTCCGATAGTAACCAGCTAAGCCTAGAAAGCTACGTACATCGGTCACCGATTTTGGTTGCTCCCAGCTTTGTATGGCTTCAATCTTCGCCGGGTCGACAGATACTCCATGTTTTGACACCACATGCCCAAGGAATGCTACTTCCTCAAGCCAGAACTCGCATTTCTTCAGCTTAGCATATAGCTTTTTATCGCGAAGCCTTTGTAGTACCAGCTTCAAATGGTGCTCATGATCTTCACGGCTTTTGAAATAGATGAGGATGTCATCAATAAAGACAACAACGAACTGATCCAAATATTTCTTGAATACACGGTTTATCATATCCATGAAAGCAGCAGGAGTATTAGTCAATCCAAAAGACATGACTAAGAATTCGTAATGCCCGTACCGAGTTCTGAAGGCAGTCTTTAGAATATCCTCAGTTTTAATCTTCAGCTGATGATATCCAAAACGAAGATCGATCTTTGAAAAGAATTGTGCTCCTTGCAATTGGTCGAACAAGTCATCAATGCGAGGTAGTGGATACCTATTCTTGACGGTGACATGGTTCAATTCCCGATAGTCGATACAAAGTCGCATACTACTATCTTTCTTCTTTACGAATAACACTGGATCACCCCAAGGAGATGTACTAGGACGAATAAAACCGATGTCCAACAACTCCTGTAGTTGGACCTTTAACTTCTGAAGTTCAATAGGAGCCATTCGATATGGGGTTTTAGAAATGGGCTTTGTGTCAGGTTCAAGGTCAATAAAGCAATCAACTTCACGTTCTGGGGGTAGATCAGGAAGTTCTTCAGAAAATACGTCAGGAAATTCACTAACAACAGAAATATTATTCAAATCTGACGTGTTTTTGTTCAAGTCCATAACATGGGCTAAGAAAGCTTGACATCCGTTTTTCAATAAACGAATGGCTATATGGCTTGATATGACATCGATTGATTTTAATGGTTTGGTTGCTTGAATTCGCATAACAGGTTGGTTAGGAATATGAAAACTAACAACCTTACGAAAACAATCAATTTTAGCATGATGCGTGGTTAACCAATCAATCTCTAAAATCACATCAAATGCAAGAATTTTCAACGAAATAAGATCGGCAGATAATGTGATTGTGCCAACTTGGATTAAGCAAGATTTATAAACTGTAGATGTAATAAAAGTTTCTCTTAACGGAGTCTCCAAAGATAGGTCAAAGTCTAATTTCTCCGGAGTCAAGTTCAAACGTTGAGCACAAGCAGGAGAGATAAAAGAATAGGTAGAACCGGTATCTAGTAAAGTATAAACTTCGCAAGAATTCAAGATTAGCTTACCCGTGATCACCTTCTTCGGGTTTCTCGCGTTTTGGCCAGTCACGACAAACGCTCTTCCAGGAACCGCTGATTTCGACTTATCCGGGACAGCTTTTGGAGTCACCATCCCCGCTGAACTTGGTTTTGCTATAGAACACTCTCGAGCTATATGACCCTCCTTTCCACAGTTATAACATACCTTGGATTGTTGTGGGCAGTTTGGGCTGATATAACCCTCTTTCCCGCATTTGTAACAAACGACCGGTGCTCGTTCTCCTCCCTTAGAAACAGTTGATGTTTGTGCTGACGTCTTCACGTTATCATTGTTGTACCTTCTCTTCTTGAAATCTCCTCCCGACTCGCTCCTTCTATTATCACGGCCACGATTTCCACCAGAGTGGTTACCGCTTTTGTCCGAATATTTTCCTCCCTGCTGGTTTTCATTAGTCCGATGACCGCTGCCACCGGTATTACCTTGGTTGTGTTCCCTCGGTTGAATATACTCATTATCTTGCTCTAATAATTGAGCCCTGTTTACAACATCTGAATATAAAGAATATTTATGAGAGATAAGATATTGCCGAATCTCGGGTCTTAAACCTCTTAGAAACATCCTTATCATTCGTTCCTCATTCTCGACCAAATGAGGTACAAACCTGGATAACTCTGCAAACTTTGCCTCGTACTGGGACACCGTCATGTTGTTTTATTCAAGTCTAATAAACTCTACCTCCTTCATATGACGAATACTTTCAGGAAAGTACTTATCATTAAACAGTTTCTGAAACGTTTCTCAGAACATGTTGAGTGCGTCAGGCTGGGTACGCTTCACAGACTCCCACCAGTAGTCTGCCTCACCACGGAACATAAAGGTGGCGAATGGAACCTTATGTTCCTCCGTGCATCCCAAGACATCGAATATCTTGGTAATTTGCTTGACCCACGTTTTCGCCATGATCGGATACCACTTTCCCTTAAATTCTGGTGGTCCCAACTCTTTGAACTGCTTGGCTGTGACAAGCCGCGCATTACTAGCATTTCCACCCATATTTTGTGCACGAGTCTCCCTCGTCTGGTTTTGCATGAACTGCAAAAAACTTCTAAACATCCCATCATTCATCATTTGTTCGGTAGTGTTGTTTACAGGAGGAATATTGCCTTCCTGTTGCACGTTCCCCTGGGTGGTGATCAAAGGTGTCTCCACGGTCTGATTCACTCCATTATTAACATTCTCAGCTGCCATTCTAAAATACTGCCATAAAACAATGGTTAATAGTCATGTCATATATTATCCCTATACTCTGACCGACTAAATAAATACCAAATAAACTTAGTCAGGTCATACTAGCGAAGGAATTCCCCGTCTCTCCCCTCCTAGTTCTTATCTTACATCTCAGCCAGGGATCATATCCCTAAGCTTTGATACCAACTGTGACGCCCCTAAAACAGGTATACATCACCCATTCTGAGTCGCCAAATACATGGTACAAAAACAAATACAACCTCAGTAATACAATTGTTGTGCAAAATACGACAACACATATACTGTGAGTTTGAATACAAATAGAGAGTATAAAAACTCAAAAGGAGTCCTCATTACAATTATTAATACACTATTTTACAAAAATAGTGAGGACTGCTAAACAACTTTCTAAAACTGTCACTCCATACCCCGGCTAGTTCCTGCTATACTATCTCCTCCTGAGAAGAAAATGGAACAAAAAGTGAGCTTAACTAGCCCAGTAAGAAATATTATGACTAAGATAATATACCACAAATTATCGTTAGTCTTCAACAGGAAAAATCTGATAAAAAATATTAGACAACAAGTTTTAGATCAACAACTGCATCGGAAATAACAATCCATTAGAAGAGTCAAGTAGAGAAAGAATTCTACTATCTTCTAAAATTTAAAAGTCCATCATCAATATTTTATCCCTGTAACATCAATCAATATACATCTTGAATCAAATATTTACCTTTACACTACAAGCCAAAGATATTCATTTGTATCATCAGTTGGTCATGTTCATCTCAACACCTGTTCATCTTTGCACTACAGGCCAAAGATATTCATCAGGTAATCATACATCTTTGCACTACAGGCCAAAGATATTCAGTAGTATCATCATTTAGGACTGAGGATGATGAAAAATATTTTAAAGAAAATGAATCCAGTGAAATAAAAGAACAAATATTAGGGATTCGTATTACAGTTTATCCAAGTTCAATAATACTCCATAATAACCAATTTTGAAGCAGAATTCAAAAATAAAGATCAAAACATGGATACAATCAAAGATAGTAACCATAATAGACAACTTGGACAAAAAGAAGAAAATTTCATTTTTCGATGAATAGTGCCGTATTCGTGAATAGTGCCGTATACGTGAATAGTAACGTATACGTGAATAGTAACCCTGACACAAAAGTTCCAAATTTGATAAAAAGTTCATACCAACATTTTGGTATAATGATATTGAAGAAAATATTATTTTAAGAAGAATATAACACCCCTTACCTCAAAATATCAGTACTTCTGACTGAATTTCGGATATAGTGCTGACAGAAACTTGCACTGAATAGCAACTCTCAAAGTATCAAAATACTCACAAAATACGCTCGAGAATATAGAGAGAGAAAGAGAGAAAACTTATGAATTCTGGTGTAATTTTCAATTCTAACTTAGCCCTCTATTTATAGGAAAATGTTAGCATGCCGAAGCAGACTTGACCTGCAACCTAATGGCTTTACCTGCTACTATTGCCACCCACCACATTTGAAATAAAATTGAGCATATTTCTTCACCAACCACATGTGGGGCCCACTCAATTCTAGAATTTTCCACCAAAATCATTTATAAACCTAATTTCCGAATCATTCACCTCTTAAAATTCATAACAAATTATACGTTCATTTTTAACGGTTCAAAATTTATGGACATATACTCAACTTATATATGTATAACATATCCAAAAACCACAACGATCCAACGGTCAGATTAAATATTATAACTCACGCAATATATCTCAAGAACAATGATTTAATTTTTAATACCTCCATTCCGACAAAAATACCTCAACATTAATTCCTTCAATTATATCCACATAAAATAAATATATCCATCATTTATAACCGCATAAAATAAATATTTCCTTATCATATAAATCAATAATTAATTATTCATAAATAATATTACAGAATCACAATAATGACAACCAGGCAGTTCCCAAGAAAGAGGGGGCTTTCCAATAAGGATTTCTCCTTACTGGCGCGCAATTAGGTGACCAAACCTCTCCTTAGACAGAATTTTTTAGACATTGCCAATAATGCTATCTAATAATATTATTCAAATAACATAATTATTGATCTGATAATGGAAAATACTGTGCAGTGACAATTATTGAAACAACAATAATATAAAATATCAATGCAGCAATTATTGAATCAATAAAATAAAATATTGAACAGTAACTACCGTAACAATTATTGAGTAGTGCCTTCCTTCGTAAGAATCAATAATTCAAAAATACTGTGCAATCCGTGTGCTACTGTGCAACCACGCGTATTACTGTATTTTAACCACCGGGTATTCCAATAGTGTTAACGGTAACAACTACGCCGTTATTTATAAAAACTCAATTTTTGTCGTTATCTTCATCCAACCGTTTTCCGTTAAGGGGCCCACAAATAGCTGCGCCGTCCTACGAATATTCTCCGACAGAAAGACTATTCCACGACCAAACGAATATTCCCCGACAAAATGAATATTTTATAACCACTTTTTTATTTTGTAAAATTTGCACATTTCACCTATAACCAAAATATTATATCAAATTAACACCTTATTATTCATAATAATAATTAGAGAAAATTTGATTTTATTCATTAATAAGTTGGGGTCTTACAGAATTTACATACCTGGGCCAACCTATGGAGGAAATACTTCAAATGCTAATCAATGAAGGAAGGATCACATCCCTTCTACCTCCAATTAATCTCCGTTCAGGACGGTTCAATCCGGATAGAGTATGTCAATATCACTGCCATTCTCGCCGTCACAACATAGAAGAATGCTGGGCACTCCGCCATCTTATTCAGAACTTAATTGATAGCGGCGTCCTGCAACTGGCAGACGATGATATTGTGCTATTTGAAAGTGAAAATACATATCCCACTAAATGGAAGGAACTGGTAGTAGTTATATCCGCTGAGGCTGATGGGACTGTTAAACCATCCACAATTTAACTCAAAGAAATTAACAATCCCTTGAAAGTGGCTGCTCCAGAGCCGATCAATCTACCATTTCGACCACAATATCCTATTATCAGCTTACAGAAAGTTCCATGGAATTATGGAGAAGCTGAAGGATCCACATTTCATACAACTGCTATAGTGTCAAGAGAAAATCCACTGTATCTTCCCCAACGGGTGATGAAGCCTGCTATCAAATCAAAGGGGAAAATTCCCATGGAGAAAATTGAAAAATTCCTCCGTGCTATGGGTCATAATGAAGCTAAGATGGTTTTAAGCTTAAAAGAAGCTCCACATCAAATTTCAATATTAGACTTGATTTTAACTTCCGAAGATCACATGAAGATTCTACTAAAGGTTTTGGAAGAAGCCTACTTACCAAAATCAGTGGATGTGGAAAAATTTTAACATCTGGTTGATCACATTTTCAACAATAATGTGATCTCTTTCACTGATGATGACATACCGCTCGAAGGGACCGGTCATTGCAAGCCGTTACACATTGCAGTTTTGTCCTCTGGATACATGTTAGTTGGATTCTTGGTAGATGGAGGTTCGTCTTTGAATATCTGTCCTTATGCTACATTGCTAAAGATGAATGTCAATCTCAAGCGGATCCGAAGTAGCCATACGATCATCAAAGCTTTTGATGGATCCCGCCGGAATTCAATCGGAGTGATTGAGCTGCCAATTAAGATTGGTCCCCATACATTCTGTGTATCTTTTCACGTGCTCAAAATAGATACAGGATACAACCTGCTTCTAGGGAGACCGTGGATTCATATGGCCGGGGTAGTCCCCTCCACTCTTCATCAGCAACTTAAATACATTATCAACAATAGCCTAGTCACAGTCAACGCTGCTCCAGAATGCCCTCAACATAGTGATATTCCACTCATCAATGTCAATTTAGATGTTGAGCCGGTTAGTTTTCATGCTTTGGAAGTAAGCAACACTCAATACCATTCTATTGGGACACCATTTCCTGTACCCAAGATTTCTGCCGAAGTAATGACAGCTACTCAAGAAATGATGTCATTAGGACACCAGCCTGGACGAGGGCTAGGGAAAAAGCATCAGGGTATTAAGAACCCTATTCAAGTGTCCAGTCAAACTGGGACAACCGAACTAGGCTATTCTACCAGTACCAGCTATAGGAATCCACATAAGCATAAGAAGATTCCTTCCACTTCAGCCACACGGCTATTATTTCCACCTGTACATCTAGAGTCTGCACAATCTCCGATAAAGGTGTCAGCCAACATAATGGCTATGTTATTTCCTAAGCCGATACCGGTAAAGGAAAAGGAAGTCTTTGTTCCAGATCCGAAGGTGGAAGAAGAGGAACGGAGAATTAAACAAGACATCATCTGAATGATGTCAGGTGTACGCATCATTGTCCATGATGAACATACTAACAGATACACCCCAGACGATTATTGCCCAGACGTAATGGTCATCATTCGGGAAAAGGAGGACGATGACAGCCCCTCCATCACTGCAGTCCACTAGGACTTTGCCCTTGCTAATTGGAGCATCACTCCTTGCATTGGTTGACAAGGGTAAAATGGGCAAGACTTCTTTCTGCCCTGTTGATATCATAATCGCTTACTTTTCTGTGCAGTATTAGCAGTTGTTTTGTCCGTACATGCTAACACTTTGTATGATTAAACAGTTTCATATATATTAAGTGAAAGCATATTTTGTTTCAGGACTCTGAACTTAGATGTGCCTGTACTTACTGATAAGATGCCTCTTCTCCACAAGGATTATAACTTTGATGAAAAGTTGGACTCAGACTTGATGAAAATACAATAGGACATTGAGGTGCCTCCGAAGATCAAAGACTGGGTCGAAGACAAACCTAAACCTAACCTTGATCAAACCACCTCTTTCAATCCCGAAACCTTAGAAAACCCTAAGTTAATCTAGATTGGTTCAGACCTTACCCCAAACCAGAGGAATGACATGGTTACACTACTAACCCAATTCCAGGATGTGTTTGCATGGTCTCATGAAGACATGGTGGGTTTGTCCACTGACATTGTCCTTCATCGCCTTCCTATCAAAGAGGGATTCAAGCCAGTCAAGTAGAAACTCAGGCGATTGAAACCTGAGTGGAGTTTAAAAGTGAAAGAAGAAATTGTGAAACAATTTCAAGCTGGTATTATCATGGTGTCCACATATCCTGAATGGATATCCAACATCATTCTCGTGCCTAAGCCTGGAGGAAAGGTGCGAGTTTGCGTGGATTATTGGGATCTGGATAAAGCTTGCCTTAAAGATAGCTTTCCCGTGCCATTTATCCACATTCTCATTGACAATACTGCTCAATACGACATGTACTGCTTCGCTGATTGCTTTGCGGGGTACCATCAGATCATGGTTGCTGAGGAGGATCGTGAGAAAACTGCTTTCATCACACCTTGGGGAACCTTTTGCTACAGACGGTTGTCTTTCGGCCTCATTAATTCTGGAGCTACCTATTAGAGAGCCATGATGGCACTTTTCCATGACTTAATGCACAAAGAGATAGAGATCTACGTGGATGACATCATCGTCAAGTCCCGAAGGGAGCAAGACCACCTAGACCATCTCAAAAAGCTTTTCAACAGGTTGCGTAAGTATAACTTGAAGTTGAATCCAGCCAAGTACGCCTTTGGCGTTAAATCAGGTAAGTTGCTAGGATTTCTAGTCAGCCACAAAAGGATTGAGCTGGATCCCACCAAAATCCAGGCCATTACGGAAATGCCCATTCCTCAGACAGAGAAGGAAATACAGGGATTTTTGGGAAGAGTCAACTTCATTAGTAGGTTCATTTCTCAACTCACAACAACCTGTGAGCCTATCTTCAAGCTGTTAAGGAAGAACTCCTCCATGAATTGGAATGATGAGTGCCAAAAGGCATTCCTTACAATCAAAGAGCAGCTAGTCAAAGCTCCTATTTTGGTACCACCCAGGGATGATGTTCCCCTGTTCATGTCCTTATCCATAAGTGACAATTCCATGGGCTGCATGTTGGGTCAGAAAGACGATAGAGGCTGAGAATGAGCTATCTATTACCTCATCAAAAGATTCAGCAACAGTGAACACAAGTACACTCTGATTGAGAAGACTTGTTGTGCTTTAGCATGGGCTGCCATGAGGTTACAAACATTACCTCCATGGGCACACAACCCATCTCATATCCCGCATGTATCCTCTCAAGTATGTGTTTAGTAAGCCCATACTGAATTGTCGACTGTCCAAATGGCAGTTGATTCTGCTATAATTTGACATTATTTACGTGACGCAAAAGTCCATTAAAGGTCAAGGAATCGCAGATCAACTGGCCGCCGCACCTTCAGGGGATTTCAAACCCTTGGAAACATACTTCCCCGATGAAGGGGTAATGACAATTCAGCGACACCATCAGTACGATACACGTCAAACATGGAACATGTATTTTGATGGAGTTATTAATATGGAAGGTTCTGGAGCTAGAGCAGTTCTAGTATCCGGTACGGGGAGCAGTATCCGGTTGTCGCCAAATTATAGTTTGTCAGCACGAACAACACAGCTGAGTATGAAGGCTGTATCATAGGGCTAAAACTTGCCCGTTCAATGGGCATCAGGCGGTTAACTGTCTTTGGGGATTCAGAGTTGGTAGTTAAACAATCCACGGGAATCTATCAAACTAAAGAGCTACATTTGCTGCCTTACCATCGACAAGTTTTACAGATGGCTTCGGAGTTCGAAGAGATCTACTTTCTACACGTTCCTCGTAATATGAATGACTTCGCAGACGCATTAGCAACTTTGGCCTCCTTGATGCATATACCTGACAAGGAACACATGCCAAGCGTCACATTTGCCCTACACAAAGCCCCAGCCTATGGGAACTATGTTGGAGAAGTATCAGATGAGCTACCTCCCATCCAACAACCTTGGTATCAGCATATCAAGGAGTAACTACGAGATGGATCTACACCCGCTGATGCGAGCACGACTGAGAAAAGGCGGATCCATCGACTTGCTATGAAATTCTACCTGAGCGGATATGCACTCTACAAAAGAGATGCAGGACTAGGTCTCCTCAGATGTCTGGATAAGGATAAAGCTCAGAGACTCATGGATGAGGTCCATGGTGGAGTATGTGGCCCACACATGAGCGACCCTTTACTTGTAAAGAAGATCCTCAGGACAGGACATTACTGACTCTCTCTCAAGGCTGACTGCAATGACCACGTCAAGAGATGTTATCAGTGCCAAATTCATGGGAATGCTATCCACGTCCCTCCACAGGAACTCCACAATATGAGTTCACCTTGACCCTTCTCAATGTGGGGAATGGACGTGATCGGGCCCATTGAGCCCAAAGCCAGTAATGGGCATCGGTTTATCTTCACTATGATCGACTACTTTACCAAGTGGGTAGAAGCAGCCTCCTTCCCCAGGGTTACGAAAGAAGTCCTCATTGCTTTCATCAGAAATAATGTCATTTGTCGATATGGACAACCAAAGGTAATTGTATCAGACAATGCTAAGAACCTCAACAACAAAATGATGGAGGAGTTATCCAGTAAATTCCACATCAAACACCTTAACTCCGTCATCTACCGTCCAAAGATGAATGGTGCTGTTGAAGCGGCTAACAAAAATATCAAGAAGATCATGCAAAAGATGTCCGTCAATCACAAAGGATGGCCTGACCTATTGCCTCTTACTCTATTAGCCTACAGAACGTCAATGCGCACTTCAATTGGGGCAACCCCCGATGCATTAACCTATGGGATGGAAGCAGTACTCCCCATAGAAGTAGAAATGGAATCCCTTGGAGTGTTGATAAATGCTAAGCTGGATGAAGACTAATGGGTACAAGACAGGTATCACCAGTTGTCTCTAATAGATGAAAGGCGAACCGTGGCTATCTTCCATGGTCAGTTATATCAACAAAGGATTGCGAGATCCTACAACAGAAAAGTCTGGCTACGGCAGTTTAAACAACATGACTTGGTTTTGAAAAAGATCATCGACAACCAAGATCAGTCTAAGGAAAAATTCACCCCTAACTGGGAAGGCCCGTTTATTGTCAAGGAGGTATTGACAGGAGGTGCTCTCAGATTGCAGGAAATAGACGGCGATGAATTTCCACAGCTTATCAACTCGGACACAGTGAAACGGTACTATGTTTGAAGTTACCATCAAGCAAACATCCTGGTATTGGATCATCAGGTCACCAGTTATTCCGGTTCTTTAACCTTCATTACATACAACTCTTCTCCACACTGCGCCACTCAGGGAAACACACTTTTTAAGCCAGCAGCCTGGTTTTCGGATCATCAGATCCCTTCCTCTTCACTTGGTTTTTAACCCTTACTCAACTTCGGTTATCCCACTAGGGATTGAACCTTTCACACTTGCAGTTTGTCCCCAAACATGGGATCAAACTTTTCACACTTGTAGTTTATCCTAAACTTAGGATTAAACTTTCTTCCCCCGCAGTCTGACCTGCAAATGGGATCAAGCTTTTCAACTCGTCCTGAGGGGCGAACTACGTCGACCTGATCTCCTTGATACACGGGAGTATATAGGCAACCATTTTATATGACCCGGTCGTAATAATACAAAAGCAACAAAAACATTTCTACATCCTTCTCCTTCTCAATAAAACAAAAACAACAAAAACATTCCTACACCCTTTCTGCCACATACAACATTGAACCTCTTACACCAGGTTCGAACTACGCAGACCTGATCTCCTCTTCAATAGGAGTACGTAGACAGCCATTTATGGTTCGGTCTAACCCCCTACCAAAACACAAATACTTGTCAACGGTACTGGGATCAAACTTCAATCTACCACATTTCATTGGCTTCAAACCAAAGGGATGGAATTACCTGACCTCCTCCTAAATAGGAGATTCGGCGACCATCTAAGCTGCGGTTGTTTCTTGAAGAGCAACACCAATCCATAAGAGATGGAATTAACTAGGCTCCTCCTAAATAGGAATACTGGCGACCATTTATGGTACGGTCAATCTCAGAGAGGAAAGCCACACTCCTCTCCACATTTTCATACAGAAACCAGTCCCAAGACACCAAAGATGGTAGTGATATACACACAGATCCATGATCCATTCTGACCTATCCAGAGATAACTCAATGTCCACCCAACAAGGAGGAATTCAGAATACATCAAGATCACAATCCCTGAAGAAGCAGGCAAATATCAAGCAAGTATTCAAGCATATCTAAAAGGGTAGTGATCAAAAATATATTTCCCTACTATATATAATACTGTTTGATATACACAATGTAAACTGTATATGACAAAATGGCTAAGCTAGTCTGTGTAGGAAAATACAAGGCTATCTACAGATCGGTATGTATGCGAGCTAGCAGATCTAACATAGTATCTCTCTCAGAAGAAGGAGGTAATGCTGTGGTCTCCTGTACAAGGATATCCACACGAGCCAGTAAGTCCGAGGCCATCTACATGGTGACGCGATGCTCATCAATATATGCACTCATCTCGGCAAGCATGCCAGTGGTAAGGGACCTCACTGTAGTACTATCTGTGACGGCTACATCCCGGGCAGATATAGCACTATCCCGCTCAACTATCACTGCATCCCGGGCAGATATGGCACTATCCCGCTCAACAACAGCGGCATCTCTACGAGCTAACGCCTCATCTCTCTCTAACAGAGCTGCGTCTCTCCCATCAAGAGCTATCAACATCAGGGCCCTAGCCTGATCCCTCTCAAAGGTCATCAAATGAAGACTCTGCTCAAAGTACTGTGCTGAATGCTGGATCACAACAGTACTAGTACTGGGAGAATCTAAGAGAGCTGCTGGTAACCCAGTAAATGGCTCCTCCTCGGTGTGAGAATCAATGTCCTCCATGGGCTCTCCACCATCTGAAGCAATGCTCGACACTGTGGATACTACCGCTGCTGATGAAATCTCTATCTCCTTCCACGCAGAATACTCTAGCGAATAACCCGGATGGATAACAAAAAAAGTAGCTATCTCACGCTGATCCCAACATGCATACACACGGGATCGGTCCTCTGCTGATAGATGGCGAGAAGCTAAGCGCTGACCTAACGCCCCATCAAAAGGATAAAAGTTCTGGAACTGATCAAACTACGACATCACAACCAGTGGGTGGTAGGTAGTCATGCTCTTTAAACCAGCCAGAGGGAGATAATCCATGCCCATAGCATGAGTGATGAAACTGTAGGGCGAACTGAGCCCTGAACACGATAAGATAGCAAATGAATCTCCAATCCCAGCTAAAAAAATGGACCAAGATGCAGGATCTGTGCACTCCGTGGGCTGGAAGGAATACAACATAGCTATCTCATGAGTGAAACAATACCCGTGTCGGCGGAACGTCCCAATTGGTCTCAAGTGTGACATAAACCACACATACAGCATGACCGAACTGCCTGTGAATACCCTTGTAGGGTAAGTGCTACAGAATGTGGCCGACATCAGTGTCTCTGCCATGATCATCGGAATAATGGTACGACCCTCCCTGAGGGCTCTCAATGCCATAATAATGCCGATGCCTAACTCATCCATGTATCGTGGCATGTACACGTATGATAATACATACAACATCAATGCATCCACTCTAGCCAAATGCCACTGGTCCTCTGGTATGGTGAAATCCCCAGAATACCGAGCATAGCTGTCCTCATAGCCAAATCTGTCAATCAGAAAATGCTGGGATATCACGTGGCCGGATGTGATCTCATCCTGCACAACTCTCCGCCTTAGCCCAGTGAGGGTCATAAACTGACGGCTCATATCACCAATGGCCATATGCACGCAAGGTCTGTCAAGTGGTAGCATCGTCAAACGTGCATACTCCTCCAAAGTCGGAGTCAACTCCTGAGTCCCAAGCCGGAAAACCTGCCTCTCTGGTACCTAGTGCTTCAGCATGCCGTCCACAAATCCTGCAGGAACCTGAAATAGGTATACATCACCCATCTTGAGTCGCCAAATACATGGTACAAAATTCAAATACAACTTAATTATACAACAGTCGTGTAAAATACGACAAAATATGAGCTGTGAGTTTTAATACAAATATTGTCATCTAGACAGTATTCAAACTCAAATTAAGTCCTCAATACATTTATTGTAATACTATTTAACAGAATAGTGAGGACTACTAATGCTATCATCTGGACCGTCACTCCGTTCCCCGACTAGTCCCGGCTATGTTCTCATTTCCTGAAGAGAACAATGAAAGAAATGGTGAGCTCAACTAGCCTAGTAAGAAATATTATGACTAAGATAATGCAGAATAAATTATCATTAGCCTTCAACAATGTTAAACTGATAGAATATAATAGACAACAAGTTTAATTGCAGCAGAATAAGCAATCCATTAGAAGAGTAAAGTAGAGCATGATATCTACTATCTTCTATGATTTAAAATGTTTTCATCAATTTCTATCGCTGATACTCAGCTTAATAAATAAACCACATCATCGAATCATCCCTGCACTACGGGCCAAGGATATTCATTAAATCATCAATGATCATGACTATACCGAATAATCCCTGGTCATAACCATACCAAAAGCTGTCCATCAATGCACTACAGGCCACTGAGGACTTTTAGCACATCATTTATAACATTACAGGTCATGATTATATCGAATGATCCCTGGTCATAATCATACCAAGTCCATCTATGCACGTAAGCCAAAGATGACTTTCATCACAATATAAGCATGAAGATGATGACAATTACATAATAATTCAATAAAACAAGTTTAAGAATAAATTTTAAAGATTTATAAGTTAATTTATCCTGAAATCAATAACGTCCAAATTGTCAACATGATACTGCTTTGTGGAGTAAAATTCAAGAATGGTCAGAAGAATATTTCCATGAAAAGATACTGGATGAAGCGCAAATATCAAGGATATTCCACTAATTTCATGGAGTATAGAAGACAAAACTTTAACCAACTGAGTATAATAGAATATATGAAACCGCAAATGGATTTTTGCCCGCCATGCGGTAATTCACGTAGACAGATCATTTCCACAATTTAATAAAGAATGAATACGAAGGATCATTCACAATGCATGCGGTAATCCACATAGACAGGTTATTCCAACAGAATAATAAAGAATGGAATAACATAAGAATTCACCAGGCGTGCGTAATCCGCACAGACAGGTTATTCCCACAGAATGATAAAGAATGGAATCAGGTCATGCATAATCCGCACAGACAGGATATTCTAACAGAATAATAAAGAATGGAACCAGGTCATGCGTAATCCGCACAGACAGGATATTCCAACAGAATAATAAAGAATGGAACCAGGTCATGCGTAATCCGCATAGACAGGATATTCCAATAGAATAATAAAGAATGGAATAACCACCCTTACGAGTATGGAAAGAAAATAACTCTCTTCATGAATACGAAAGAAATAATACCCCTTACCTTAGAAGAAAACTGGACACTAGAATAGTGAGGTAGCAGACTTCTCTTCTTTCTTCTCTCTATAATTTCTCTCTATAATAATTGCTCTTGCGAGACTTAGTGAATTGGTGAGAAATGAAGGAAGAATGAGCTTCTATTTATAGAAAAATATAGTTTCAATAATTGCACATTTTGGGGCTCAAAATATTACAGTATAATACCTCCCTCTTTTTCTTCATTTTTAATTTAGTCCTACAAGTATTATCAAACTTGCACCACCTCCCCTAATAATAAATCATGTGAATTAATAGTTCATTTATGTGACTTAATAGTATAATCATGTGAAAAAACTAATTACAGTATAGTACCTTCATCTATACTTCTATTTTTAATTTAGTCATGCAAGTATTATCAATCTTGCACCAACTCCCCTAATAGTAAATCATGTGAATCAATAGTACACACATGTGAACACATAATTATAAGCATGTGAATTAATAGCAATTAATTGCTCATTTATCCGGTTAATTACCCGATTGGTCAATATAACCTCCAGACATTAATTATTATCGAAATAAATGTCGATTTCCATTAACACTAATAATTCCCACACATTGGAACTATCAATTTCATCTTTAATCAACACGAACGTATTCATCATTAATATCATAACTCACAATATTTAACAACCAGATTATTCCCAAGAAAGAAGGGGCTTTCCGATAAGGATTTCTCCTTATTGGCGCGCAATTAGGTGACCAAACCTCTCCTTGACAGAACTTTCTAGACATTGTCAATATTGTAAATAATAATATGAATAACTTTGTCGTCTCAATTATTGATTTAATAATATAACGTATTATGCAGATGATACTGTGACAATAATTGAATCAATAATATGAGAGATATGATGCAGCAATTACTGTAGCAATAATATATCTGAGTGACTTCTCACGTAAGCATCAATAATCAATACCGTGTGCTACTATGCAACCACGTGTATTACTGTACTTTTACTACCGGGTAGTTCAACAGTTTAACGGTAAAACTTCCGCCGTTATTCTTATAAAAAGATAATTATGTCGTTTTCTAACTACGACAATACTTCCGTTGTGGGGTCCACCAATGATTGTGCCGTCATACGAATATTCCCTGTTAAAACGAATATTTCCCGACCAATCGAATATTATATAACCACTTGCTTACTTTGTAAAATTTATAAATATTACCCACAACTATAACATTATATCAAATCCACACCATAATATTCAAAAAATATATTTCGAGAAAATCATTCTTTATTCATAAAAGTTGGGGTCTTACATCAATGCTGAATATCTATGGACATACATACATATGCATAACATGATACATATATAACAGATAATATATGGCAATATGATGTAGGGAATAGAATATAGTACATACATTCCTTAATACATCATCATCTATATACATCATCTCTGTACAACTAAAAATACAGGGAAATGGGGCACAGACGCCCTACTACTAATAGAGGCCTATCAAAAGATATAGCGAGAATGAGGCACAACCACCCAATAGCTAACATAGGCCTATCAAAAGAGATAACGAGAATACACATCAGAAGAAGACAATGGTGTTAATATCTAAATCATCAATCATGTCCACCTGATGTAACTCCTCCTGAGTCACTGGATCTCTATCAACAGGGATGTCAGGCCTATACAAATGAGGATCTACGCTGGCAAAGCCAAATGGGTCATCTGAGGGGCCAGCTCCTGCGTTGGAAGGATCAAATGAACCTGCCTCTGCTGGATCTCTGCCCAAATATCAGATAAAGAGATGTGCCCGGTCTAGTCGCTGGGTCAAGCTGTCAATCTGTGTCACATGAGTCGGATCTCGGACACAGGCTAGCCAATCTGTCATCATCACGGATCCTGGAACTATATCCCCCATGAACTGAGTGGCGTGGGTCTGGGCTCCAATAGTACGAGGGATCCACCAATGCTGGAATACATTCTGAGTGCAGGGACCCTCTGAGAATGCAAAATCGTCAACACCCAATAATGGGATATCAATGACGGGTGACTGTGACACATGCCAATAACGCCTGGCAGGAGGCAAGATCGGTATACGGATCTCTCTTGTGGTGCTCCTAATAGCATGCTCTCCTAAATAGAGCTCCCATCCTCCATTTGTGAAGAGAGGAACCCTACGGGTGGAAATCACGTACTCGACACCAGTCGGGTACCCATCCTCAAATCCAATGGCCAAATGCTCCCCAGAATATGGAATCCATGTGATGACATCCGCTGTTAACAACTCCAACTGTAGGCGACAATGAGTGAAACCCTCAGCTATGGGGACCTCCGCCAGTATGGAATGATGCCATCGTCGTCCTCGTGGGTAGGTATCCAACCCTAATACACTCACCAGACGTAAGCATGGGAGCCTTTTATAGGCCCAAAACTACCAACACAAAGGCAAACATCTGCTGTCAGTTAACACTCTTAACCTGTACATGGTAAATTACAAGAGAAATACTTACCAGCAGAAATGGGTAAAATCCTAACCAAGCCTCGGTCAAGCGCTGCGACCGCATATGCATGCCCATGAGGAAATTGGCACAGGTGTAGGAGTCCTAATCATACTCTCCTATACGGTCCACATGTCGCGTGGCGCTAATCAAACTGAACGACACCATAGAAGAGTTATCTGCTATGAAGCAGCCCCTAATGATCATCAGAAACATCAGCCGATATGGGCTCACTCAACAGCCCACTCATAGCATCTACGCTCAAAGGACCCGTACGGATAGTCCTACCCTTGAGCACCTCCGCCGGAACTCCTAACAAGGATCTGACAGTAGTCGGGGTAATATCCGCCGTGCAAGGAACTGGTGCCCCTCCAAACTCCATACCTGTGATAAACCACCAATCTATCGACGTCATCGTCACCTCACAGTCCAGTAAATGAAGAGACTGAGTCTAGTGAAACCAACGCTCAGACAAGGCCTTGAGGTACCAGGGACAGCGGTGGGGAAGGATGGAAAAGAATGCCCCAAATCCCCAATCATGCACAATCGCTCTATAGTCAGGATGCAGAGCCTGGTAAATAGAGTGAATGCTGAACCAGTTCCCTCGAGGCTGTGTAAAGCTGGGAACCTACACAAAATGCAGATCGACATCAAAATCCTTTGCTCCTCATCAATAGGAAAGAAGGAAATATCTAATGTTATACCTCGTTAGCGTGCAAATACATCGAGGGATGTCGACTCAGATCACCCAGGAGCTTTGGGTTTGCCACCTGAATACTCGGGAGGTCCTTACGGAGAATATGTGCAGCAGGAGCGGGGTTCGCAACCGGAACATCCTCCTCCTCGTCCTCGATGTCTGGTACATCAACCCGAACTAGACGTATCACCGCCTCCACCAACCGACGAGGCTGTCTAACAGAACGGGGTCGAGGCACTTCAGAAGCCCTCCTCCGTACACCAGAAGTGGTCCTGCGGGAACTACTCGGCTGATCTGGATCCATAATATCTGGACAACAAATCTCCAAATCACCTCAAAAAGGGTGTGGTATTTGCTAACCTGGAGCTTTTCAAAATACATTTAATGACTATATGCATGCAAGCATTATTTTAACATACGTCTACAGTAGAGTTAAAAATGCATGACTACTCAATGCCTACATTTTGGAAAATTTTGCCATAGTTTCCTCTATAAATAGGACTATCCGCATGCACATATGCATGACTAGGTGGCCATTCAGTAGCACACCTGCCCATAGTCATATTAATACTATTTGCATTAAAAATCAAAGTCATCAATCTATAAGGGTAGTCTAATTACCAGGATTACTTTGTTTTATCACCTTTGCTCATTTGTCCTCAAATAAGATAAGAAAGAGCAGAAAAAAGGTACCCATTTGACTGTTTTAAAAGTCAAAATTTTTTACATCATTATGTTCAGCATGGTTTAATACTAACATTTACTATGTTGAGTATTTTTTATCAAGTCATTTGAGTATGCATATGCACTACTACGTGTTTAGATGCATTTCATGTGATAAGTCATTTTCCAACGGATAAAACTGGAAAAGAGTACATGCATACGTTACCAGGACAGTGTAGAACACTTGTACGGTGATAGAATTTACAGAAAGATGTCTGAACTCAGCAGATATGAAGAAGAGCTCTCAGATTTCCTTCGCGGCGCAACATGAAATGACTTGAGAAAGCAAACTACAGCATAAATAACCATTCACGGTTGGCCGCAGGTCCACTTACAGCTGCTGCAGGTGCACTTGTGGCACCCCTACATGGGTCCCACCCCTCCGGCTCGGTCCAGTTCGAGTTACAAAGGAGTTCTCACAAGCTGAAAAGGCCAAATCAGGGATAAAAACGCTACGCGATTGAGCAGAATAGCCTGAAACCCTGGTTTTTCTAGGCCCAACTGTGGCTTTCATATCATTCATTGGTATTCGCCCGAACACAGGGTATACTATACCGATAATCCCCATTGTTGCAGATCACATTCGGCAATACCGTACAGAAGTCCAATGCCGTCAATTCAGGGTCATTACCCTAATCTTTCATAAACAGAAACCCGACGGGGGTTACAACGCATGGTCATCTGTCCATAAACAGAACCCCGGCGGGGTTAGAACGCATGGTCATCTGTCCATAAATAGAACCCCGGTGGGGGTTACAACGCATAGTCATCTATCCACAAATAGATCCCCGATGGGGGTTACAACGTATATTATCCGTTGACATACACATCAGCGAGGATTAAACAGATCCCCGGCGGGGGTTACAACGCATGTTTTCCATTGATGCACATGTTAACGAAGGTCAAGCAACCTTGACGTCAGTTCAGCCATTGGCAAGTAAACCTAACATCGCATCAGAAGTCATCCGATGATTACATCAGTTGATACACACATCAACAAAGGCCAAGCAACCTTGGCATTTATCCCCAGCAAGGAGTTCATCAGTTGAGACACACATCAACAAAGGCCAAGCAGCCTTGGCATTTATCCCCAGCAGGGAGTTCATCAGTTGACACACACATCAATAAAGGCCAAGCAGCCTTGGCATTTATCCCCAGCAGGGAGTTCATCCGTTGATATACACTTCAGCAGAGGATCAGATGGATCCCCGGCGGGGGTTATAATGCGTGGTCAACCGTTGGTTCACATGTCAACGAAGGTCAGGCAGCCCTGCCAACACATACTGTTGGCAGTAAATCCAACAGAACATTGATATGTCCTGGCAATACAAACCAGGGAGGATCAACATCATCGGGGAGGATCAATGATCGAATATGTTGCGCAGCGGTAAGTTTCGACCTGGGGTGAACCGTAAAACTCGGGCATCCTGGGATCGATCCCCGCCTATAATAAGTGTGAGGGCCAATTAAAAACTGGTCTGTGTGGCCACGGATCGCACATTTCTTGGTGGAGCCATGTCTTAGGCCGAGCCTGTGCGCAAAGCCTGGTCCGGGGTGGGGAGACTTAGTCTGACTGTGGTTGGGAAACTTCACATTAACAAAAAAAAAAAAATAAAAAAAAATGATGGAATATGTTATACACATCCTCATCAAGGATTCAGGACTTTGGTGCTAACCCCAACGTCAACATCCTAAGAAGTTTGGATCACACATCCAAGCTTGCCGTCATTACCATCACCGGTAGAAGCAACTGAGAGCCGGCAATCATCCCCATCATGTGGGAAAGCAATCCATATGCATCATCCATTTGCATCATGTTGCTACACATGACATTATGTTTAACTTGTTGCATTTCAAGTGTCTAGGATTCTTTATCCTATCCATGCCATTACATTGCATGAATATGATAAAGAGGGGCATCTGTAGACACTCAAAATTTTTTACACACCTGTTATTGACATTGCAGGAGGGCAGATTCATTTTTCAGATATAACCCTGGAAGACAGCTCACATTCAGTTCGAATACTACCGGAAGTTTAGTCTCAACCCCGGAACACATACCGGGAACCTCGGAGATAACCCCGAGGCCTGCAGTTCCAATACCAAAAATTCCACCGGAGAAGACCGATTCATCCCGGAGATAACCCGAGATATTCAGTCTCAGTCCCAACACTAGGAGTAGCAGATTCCAACCTTAGAGATAACCCCAAGGAAGGCAGTTGCAGTTCCAGAGATAACCTCAGAAATGATTGTCTCAAATGCATGCAATCAGCTTTAACCTCGGTGCTTACACCGAGGCACTCAGTACAAGACCTGTCAATAACACTAGGAAGACAGGCACACCTCAGAGATGACACTGAGGACCTTCAACACTTGCAGCAGTCCAATCTCAGAGATAACCCTGAGAAATGTCTGCTTTATCAGCCCAAACCGGAGATAACCCTAGTGAGGGGCAAAGTCGTCATCTTGCCACCGTGATGCCACATCAAGCCGTCTCAACATTTCAGACATACATTTCTACACATCAATATCCCACAAGAACCAAGGAACCCGAGTGACTATTACACAGGGTAACAGATAGAATTTGAAGCATGAAGACCGGAGGGCATAGTCCCATCTTTCTGACTTCGTACAACCTCTAATCCCATGTCATTGCGTAACTCTCGACAATGGCAGTCCGAAATAGGTCTTACATACCTCAGTTGGATGCCCAGATTGTAATTCTGAAAGTTTGAGCGGACATCACGTTGCATACGTGCACGTACTTCGAGACGACAGGACCCGTGAAGCTCGGGGCACCTCGGGCAGCCGCAGGTACACCTGCGGCTCCTCCCTCTATAAATAGAGGACTTGGGGTGGCCATTTTGTAAGAGAAAAAGGTAAGAAAGCCCTGTCTATTTTGCTCTGTACACACCTTAAACTGAGTGCTTTCGCATTCTAAACACTTGTAAGCTCATATATAACTACTTTTTACCGGTGGGAGCGAGTGTTCATCCATTTAAAGCTATAGAAGTCTTCTTTGACAGCCCACTGTAAGCCTTCTTACACACTTTAAAACCTTTCTCTTCATCTTTGCACACACTATTCTTCACGTTGAGAGTCGTGTTGCGTGTGTTTGCCCAGACTTCGGTCCTTGACTTTTATTTCTTTTGTATATATATATATATATATATATTTATTTATATATGGACTAACATTATCAAGTTATGCCTTGATTGAGCCTACACTTATGTCTGGAGCGTTTAATTGCTTTCGTATATATATATATATATATATATATATATATACACACACACACACACACACACACACACACACACACACACACACTTATATATATGAACTGTGTGTCGAACTCTGTTCGATGAGCCTAGACTCACGTCTGATGCGTTTAATTGCTTTCGTATATATATATATATATATATATATATATATATATATATATATATATATATATATATATATATGAACTGTATGTCGAACTTTGTTCGATGAGCCTGGATTTTACATCCGGAGCGTTTATTGCTTATATATATATATATATATATATATAAAAATATTTATATATATGTTGTTGCCATCAAATTCTGTTTGATTGAGCCTGGATTTTACATCCGGTGCGTTTACCACTTATATATATATATATATATATATATTTACATTTCGTCCCGCTTGGAGTTTACTTCATGGCGGTTGACCATTTTTACTGCTTTCTGTACATTTCGTCCCGCCTGGAGTTTCCTCCGTGGCGGTTGATCGCTTTTACAGCTTTATTTACATTTCTGATCCCCCATGGAGGTGGTTCGTGGTGGTTGATCATGTCTGTATATATATATATGTATATATATATATATATATATATATTTACAACTTTTATATATATAACTACTTACAACTTTCATACAAACTGCGGTATCATGTGAGCTTAGGAATCATGTGATCACAGATTCAGTTTACTGAATCTAGATTCGGTTCCTGTGATGAACCTTTTCAGCTGTAAGCAGCTTGTAAATTTATTTGCGATGTTTGAACTTCCTCAGATGGTTTCCATACCCATGAGGAGTTCGACATTATTTTGTACATTATTTTTTTCTATAGATTCTTCGCATCTCGAAAATAAAAACAATCAAGCCGAATATTGAATAAAATGAAAGTATCAAAAGGTCTCAATTACTATTGGGCATAAGGGTTTGAAAAACCTTTTTTCTAAAACGTCATTGCTATATCTTGCTTAAAATTAAATTTTTATATAAATTCAAACCATGTGTATATAGGTGCGAACGAGGCCTCACACTACTTCCAAATAACAGTACATTGACCCACACACACACACACACATTCATATAACAGTTTCTTGAAAAGTGGCGGTCACCGTGGCAACACGGATGTCGGGGGGTGCCTAACACCTTTCCTCCGCATAAGCAAGTCCCCGGACCTTAATGAATCTCGGTTTCACAGACCCGTTTAGCAGTGTAACATCATTGGGTCAATGTGCAAACCTTTTCTCGGTTGTGTTGGTACAACCAGTTAAAAAACCAACTGGCGACTCTTAACAGTCCATCGTCGACATTATACATGTCGGACCTTTTTCACTTGTTTTTTCAAACAAATCCCACCTAACATGAGGATACAAAAAGAACAAGTAACGAAAAGGGACAAATAAAAATCTTGACGTCGACAGAAGCGATACTTATCAAAATAAGTGTAGAATTAGGAATATGAAACGAAATAATATTATTTACGTATGGAAGAAAATATTATTTCTTACGAATATTGAACAAAAACAATATCTCTTACCTTAAAAGAAGAGTACTTCTGACTGGTATAGCGGAGATATTTTTGAAGAAAACTTGCACTATTTGCAACACTCAAAGTTTCCTTAAACTTAAAAGAAATACGCTCAATATTATAGTAGAATAATTCTCTGATTCTGGTGTGATTTTTATTTCTAAACTAAGCATCCTATTTATAGGAGAATGGAATGGAACTATTCAAGAAAAATAATCACGGACGCATAGTAAAATTCAGACTATTTCACGGGCGAGAATTCTGATTTTTTACTATTCATTACTGTGCAATACAATATTCTAATAAAACAAAAACTTTATATAAAATATAATATATTCTATTTTATATAAAAAGTTTTCTGTTTTATTACTATTATAGTACAAATAAAACAAAACTTATATATATATATATATATATATATATATATATATATATATATATATATAAGTAATAAAACAAAACTGAGATAACTTTCTACTGACGATTTTGAAAACTGAGTAAGTGGGGGTCCGTGTAATATGCCAAACTTATAACAAATACTTCATAAAAAACCCTTCTATTTATCACAAATAACTTGTCTTCAATAAACACATATTTGATTATTTATCATTAATATTATAACTCACAATATTAACAACTAGATCATTCTCAGGAAAGAGGGGGCTTTCCGATAAGGACTTCTCCTTATTGGTGCTCAATTAGATGACCAAACTCCTTTTCTCGACATAACTTTTTAGACATTGTCAATAATGCAAATAATAATATAAATAACTGTGTCGTCTCATTTATTGATTTAATAATATAAAATATTGTGCAGATGATACTGTGACAATAATTGAATCAATAATATGAGATACTATGCAGCAGCTATTATTGCAATAACTGAGTATAATTGAGTGACTTCTTACGTAAGCATTAATAATCAGAGATGCTATGCAATACCGTGTGCTATTGTGCAACCACGCGTATTACTGTACTTTTATCACCGGGTATTTCAATTGTTAACGGTAAAAGTTTTGCCATTATTTTTATAAAAAGGTTATTTCTGTCGCTTTCTATATCCGACAGTTATTTCGTTGTGTGGTCCACCAATGATTGTGCCGTCGTACGGATATTCCCCGATAAAAAGAATATTCCCCGACCAAATGAATATTTTATGACAACTTGCTTACTTTGCAAAATTTATAAATATTACCCACAACTATAAAATTATATCAAATCCACACCTTATTATTCAAAATAATATTTAGAGAAAATTAAATCTTTATTTATAAAAGTTGGGGTCTTACAACCTCCACTTCTTATGAAATTTCATCCTAAAAATTGGTGTACGTACTTGGTATGTCGAAGAGGTGAGGATACCTTGTTTTTATTTCAGATTCTAACTCCCAGGTCATTTTCACAATATCGTGGTTTCTCCATAAATCTTTTTTTTGTTAATGTGGAGTTTTCCAACCGCAGTCGGACTAAGTCTCCCCACCCTGGACCAGGCTTTGCGCACAGGCTTGGCCTAAAACATGGCTCCGCCCAGAAATGTGCAATCCGTGGCCACACGGACCAGTTTTTAATTGGCCCTCACACTTGTTGCAGGCGGGGATCAATCTTTGACTTGAGGTATAACCTTGGAGCGTAGAATATGTTCCTTCTTATCCAAGATTTTAACAGGTACCTCTTCATACGTTAAATCTTCCACTATCTCATCTAGTTCTAATTCAATAAAGTGGTTCGGGTCTTTCACATATTTACGTAACATAGATATGCGAAAAACATTATGAAAACGAGACATACTTGGCGGTAAGGCGAGTTTATAGGCCAAAGTGCCTACTCGGTCGAGAATTTCAAATGGACCAATGAATCGAGGGTTGAGCTTTCCTCTCTTTCCAAATCTCGTAACTTCTTTCCATGGAGTAATAAGTAATAATTCATGATCTCCAACATTAAATTCCACGTCCATTCGATGAAGATCAACATAACTCTTTTGTCGATCTTGTGAGGTTTTTATACGTTGCCGGATCATTTGAATCTTTTTCGTAGTCATGTGTACCAATTCTGGTCCCAACAACGTTGCTTCACCCACCTCGTCCCAGCATACTAGAGAATGACACTTTCATCCATACAACGCCTCGAATGGAGCCATGCCTATACTTGCTTGATAACTGTTGTTGTAGGAGAATTCTACTAATGACAAGAACTTGTCCCAACTTCCTTTGAAGTCTAGGACACAGAGTCTTAATAGATCTTCAAGAGTTTGAATAGTCCTCTCCGACTGCCAGGATGATATGCAGAACTAAATCGTAAATCCGTGCCCATAGCTTTCTACAAACTGACCCAAAATCGTGAAGTGAATCTTGGGTCTCGATCAGAAACTATGAATACTGGCATACCATGAAGTCTTACAATCTCATTTATGTATATACGAGCAAGACGTTCAAGTGAATAAGTTTTTCGTATAGGTAAGAAAGAAATAAGCAGATTTGGTTGATCTATCGACAATGATCCAAATTGCCTCTATGCCTTGAGAAACCTTGGGAAGACTAGTAACGAAATCCATGTTAATGTGCTTCCACTTCCATTCTAAAATTTCAAGTGGTTGCAATGGACCTTTTGACACTTGATGCTTCGCCTTGACACGTTGACAAGATAAACACCTTGAGATAAACTCCGCTATCTCTCTCTTTATATTGCTCCACCAAAATGTATGTCGAAGATCACGATACATTTTGGTACTTCCGGGATGGATTATAAATGGTGTGTTGTGTGTGTGCCTTCATCATTATTTTATACTTCAAATCAGAGTCGTTAGGAACACAAAGTCTGGAGTTGACTCGAAGTATTCCTTCTTCATCAATTCTTGCTTCTGGAATAGCACCTTCTTCTTCATACGCATCTACTCCAGGTCCGTAGCTTGAGTAGCTTTAACTTTATCGATTAAAGTCGGTTCTACTCGTATATTTGACATCATCACGTGGGTCCTTGAAGTCTTTAACTCTATCTCCATCCTTTGTAAGTCATACAAAATGGGCCTTTGCGTTGACAATATCGCACTCGTACCCGCATATGATCTTCTACTCAATGCGACAACTACCACGTTCGCTTTTCCAGGATGGTATTGAATGGTATGATCGTAATCTTTCAACAGCTCGAGCTAACGTCGTTGCCACATGTTGAGTTCTTTTTGGGTGAAGAAATATTTGAGACTTTTATGATCTGTATAGATCTCCACTTTCTCCCCATACAGGTAATGTCTCCAGATCTTTAGTGCAAAAACGACTGCTGCCAACTCTAGATCATGAGTAGGATAATTCCTCTCATATTCTTTGAGTTGTCATGAGTCATAGACTATGACTTTCCCATGTTGCATGAGAACACATCCTAAACCTTTGCCTGAAGCATCACTGTATATGACAAATCCCTCCGAACCTAATGGTATTGTCAGAATAGGTGCTGAAATGAGTCTCCTCTTGAGTTCTTGAAAACTCTTCTCACATTCCTCGCTCCAACTGAATTTTGTATCTTTTCGAGTCAGTTGAGTTAATAGAGTAGCGATTCGAGAAAATCCTTTCATAAATCTTCGATAATAACCAGCTAAGCCCAAAAGCTACGTACTTCGGTTACTGACTTAGGTTTTCTTTTTTTGCTTAATTTTTGTTTGTATATTAACATTACAAAAAAACTTTGGATATTACAATGAAGATCATAGCATAGTCCCCTTCTCCCGAGGGGACTAACACACCTAGCAACCTAGGAAATAAAATACCTAACCTAAATTACATTTTCCTCACAACCCGAGGTTAGGTTGCTCTCAACTTTGTATTGCTTCAATTTTTACCGGATCAACTGATATTTCATGATTCGATATCACGTGCCCAAGGAATGCTACTTCCTTAAGCCAGAACTCGCATTTCTTTAACTTAGCGTATAACTTGTTTTCACGAAGCTTTTGGAGAATCAACCTCAAGTGTTGCTCATGATCTTCACGGCTTTTGGAGTATATGAGGATGCCATCAATAAAGACAACCACAAAATGATCCAAATATTCCTTGAATACTCTGTTTATCATATCCATAAAGGCAGTATAAGCATTAGTTAATCCAAAAGACATGACTAGGAATTCGTAATACCCGTACCGAGTTCTAAAAGCAGTCTTTGGAATGTCATCAGTTTTAATCTTTAACTGATGATATCCAGAACGAAGATCGATCTTTGAAAAGAATTTGGCACCATGCAACTGGTCAAACAAGTCATCAATGCGAGGTAACGAGTTCCCATCTTTCTTCTTTACGAATAGAACAGGAGCACCCCAAGGAGACGTACTAGGACGAATGAAACCGATGTCTAACAATTTTTGCAGTTGGGTTTTTAACTCCTGAAGTTCAATAGGAGCCATTCGATATGGGGTTTTGAAAATGGGTTTTGTACCGGGTTCATGATTAATATAAAATTAGATTTCACGCTCTGGGGGTAGGCCAGAAAGTTCTTCAGGGAATACGTCAGGAAAATTATTAACAATAGAAATATCATTCAAATCTGACGTATTTTTGTTTAAATCTGTGACGTGGGGTAAGAAAGCTTGACATCTATTTTTCAATAAACGAATGGCTTTATGGTTTGATACGATAGTGATTGATTTTAGTGGTTTGGTTGCTTGAATTCGCATAATAGGCTGGTTAGAAATATGAAAGCTATCAACCTTACGAAATAATTAATTTTAGTATGATGAGTAGTTAACTAATCAATCCCTAAATTCACATCAAATGCAAATATTTTTAAATAGATGAGATCGACAGGTAATGTGAGGGTGACGATTTAAAATAAATAAGATTTATAAATAGTGGATGTAATGAAGGTTTCTCCTAACGGAGTTTTAACAGATAAGTAAAAGTCTAATTTCTCTGGAGTCAAATTTAAACGTTGAGCGCAAGTAAGTGAAATAAAAGAATGGGTAGAACCGGTATCAAATAAGGTATAGTCTTCGCAAGAGTTTATGATTAGCTTACCTGTGATAACTTCGTTTGGGTTCCTCGCTTTTTGGGAGGTCACGACAAACACTCTCCCAAGAACTACCGGCTTTGACTTGTCTAGGACGGTCTTTGGTGTCACTATCCCAGCTGGACTTGACTTCACTACATGATAAAATCAAGCTAGGTGACCTTCTCTTCCGCAATTAAAACACGCTTTGGGTTGTTGCGTACTGTAAGACCCCAACTTTTATGAATAAAGATTAATTTTTTCTCAAAATATATTTTTGAATATTATGGTGTGGATTAGATATAATGTTATAGTTGTGGGTAATATTATAAATTTTGCAAAGTAAGCAAGTTGTTATAAAATTTTCGTTTGGTCGGGAAATATTCATTTTATGATAAGGGAATATTCGTACGACGGCATAATCATTGGTGGATCCCATAACGGAATTACTGTCGGAGCTAGAAAACGACAAAAGTAACTTTTTATAAAAATAATAGCAGAAGTTTTACCGTTAACTGTTGAAATACCCGGTGATAAAAGTACAGTAATACGCGTGGTTGCATAGTAGTACACGGTATTGATTATTGATGCTTATGTGAGAAGTCACTCAGTTTTATTCAATTATTGTCACAGTAATTGCTGCATAGTATCTCACGTTATTGATTCAATTATTGTCACAATATTTTATATTATTAAATCAATAATTGAGACGACAAAGTTATTCATATTATAATTTGCATTATTGACGATGTCTAGAAAGTTCTATGAGAAAAGGGGTTGGTCACCTAATTGCGCGCCAATAGGGAGAAATCCTTATCGGAAAGCCCCCTCTTTCCTAGAAATGATCTGGTTGATAATATTGTGAGTTTATAATTTAATGATTAATGTTATTAAAATATGTTTTATGAAGCCTAGAATTGAGATAAATAGGGAGGATTTTTATGAAGTATTTGTTGTAAATTTTGCTCATTACATGGACCCCCACTTACTCATTTTTTAAAATAATCGGTAGAAAATTATTCATTATATATATATATATATATATATATATAAAATAATAATATGGGTGGTGGGTGGTGGGTAATGTGTGGTGCCTTGGAAGGGAGGAATGTATATTTATGTGTGTGATGTGGATGTGTGAGGTGTGTGTGTGTCTAAGGTGTGTGTGGTGGTGGTGGTGGTAAATTATAAGTATATATATATATATGATTAATGTCATGCCGTATAAGGCATGTTATATATATATATATATATATATATATATATATATATATATATATATATATATATATATATATATATATATATATAGAGCCCCGTTCAAGAGCATTATGCTTAAGTAGCAATATTTCTTAAAGAGCATTACTATTTAAGACCTCGAGTTTTTTTCCCTCTCTCTCTTCATTCAGTCGGCAAAACCCTTTCTCTCTCCTCATTCAGTCGGCAAAATAGAAGTAGCCCTTGAATTTCCTTCGATCTGAGACCTGGCTTCTCCAACTCTCCAGACGAAGAACCCTACCGAATCGAAGTAGCCCAGTGTTTCTTGACAAACTTGAGCTTCAAAAAGGAAATCTCTCTCGCCGTGCCCTAGAATCGGAAGCAAGCAGTTCGATCCCCCTCAATCCCTCACTCCGATTTTGCGATTCGGTAAGGACTTCGATTCGGATGAACTTCTTTTCCTTTTCCAATTTGAAAATATATATTTCATCTTTGTTTGGAGTTAGAAAAGGGGTTTTGTTACATCTCTGCTTCTAACTTCTAAAAGGGCTGGTTTCTTTTTTTTTTTGTTCTTTTTTGTTTATGTTTTTCTCTTCTCTCTGTTAAAATGGTTTGTGAGAATGAGGTGTTAATCAATTTTTTGCTAACTATTATTTTCCTGTGATTGATTATGAGTGGAAATTGGTAAGTATGATGCCATGAGTCATATACTGCACAACCTTGTGTTATAAATAATAATAGATAATTGATTAGCATAATGAGTTTCATTAATTTTATTTTTTAATCGCTTGCAGTAGATTGAGAGTAAAAATGGGGAATTAGTGGTGCTAGTTTTGTGGAAGAAAATTTTTTGACCGACCAAGGGATTAGAAGGCAAGAAAAAAAGAAAATAATAATAACGGAATATATTTTCTATATTGAAAGATTGCTTTTATTCTTTATGTTTAGCTCCTACTAGCCAGATTTCTTGTTGACACCAAGCTTGGGCTCATGTTGCTTAAATTTCTTGAATTTCTTGAGAAAGCTTAAATTTTATTGAGCATATTGGGTAATATCGGTTATTTTTGTATTTTGTTTTGTGAAGTCTTTGTCGTAAACCACTGGTTAGACTATGTCACTTTGTTGTAATTTCATGGCGTAGGGTGGTGGTTGTTATTTTAGAAACTATTTTGATAATCTTGATGCATTTTGTGGGAAATTATTTTTTCCTGGAAAATGGTGGACAAGGGATCCTCCTATCCATGTTGGATTGTTGAGGTTTGCTTCAATTTGTGTTTTTGGATCATGATTGAATGAAGATAGTGAATAAGTTAGAATGCTATGAAATATGGTGTTGTTTTAAATTTTTTACTTGTTTTTGGCTTAAGAAGTTGTCAAATCTTGGGTGTGACGAATTTT